>LTAE01007844.1:2505-15359 GCA_001647135.1 Pontederia paniculata | reverse complement strand
ATTGAGGTGTAATCAGCGGACGACCAGAGCAGTTGAAGACGGTGGAATAAGGTCAAGATCGATCGGCCAAAGGATTGGTGGACGACCGAAGGAGCTTGACAAATGGCTTCACTCGAGAATGGACGACCAAGGTGATTGAGGTGCAATCAATGGACGCTCAGAGATGAATGGAAGCTGGAGGAGGTCAAGATCGATTGACCGAAGATGAAGCGCGGGCGACCGAAGGAGCTTGATCGCATTCTTCTCTTCTATCAGTTTATATTTGCATCCTTATGCTTCCGCTGATATAACTAAACCATTATGTTAGAGTAAAATCAATAAAAGTTTTAATATACCAGTTCACCCTCCCTCTTGGTGCCATCTAGATCCTATACGTAACTCGAGCTCAGGATAGCATCTGCTCATGAATTCTTCGTATCTTACGGCCCGTAAGAAGTGATAATGCCCGTAATGATTCTCGACTCGTAAACCGTTGCTTCTGTCGATGTCGTGATAACAAGTGACGCTCCTTGATATTAGCCTTCACGACCCATAACATGGTGAAATACCCGTGATAGATCTGATTTGAAGTTGCAACACCTCAGCAAGTGGTCGTGATATGCGCGTCGCGGTCGTGATGTCCTTCATAATGGCTCATGATGCATCATCATGAGACAGACCGGCAAAACAACAGTAGTGACAGACCCGTAACTCATGAGTTGGACGTTGCAGCACTTACGACATAGGTCGTGATGAGATCTTTACGACTTGTTATGGACTTTGCTGCAGCTAGTATTGATGCATCATGGCTTGTAACCTGTTGTCACCGCCCATGATGGATTCAGAGAGTTGGTTCCTCCTTCGTGGGCGTGTCCTTTTGCGATTTTTAGATGATTTTGATCCTTCTTCCACCTTTCCATGTGATTTCCTACAAAAGAACACCAACCAGGGGTAGATTTTGGACTTGGACAAATATAAACAAATAAAAGTAGAAATGGATGCATGTAATGTCAAAATGAATTAGAATAATGCTTAATGCATGCCCTAAAATATGTTAAAAAATGCATGCATCAACTACCCCAAGCTTGGATGTTTGCTTGTCCTCAAGCAATATTCAAAGCAAAACTCATAAAATAAATTTCATTCATTGTTTCCACCTTGCAAAATAACTACTTTTAGCATGCCCTTCATGTATGCACTCATCACCAAAATTTCTTTCCACAATCCAATTAATCCCAGCCTCATAGATTCCTGGTACTTAAACATTTTTTAAACTATTTCAAGTTCAGCCCTAACATGTACCATTGATTAGTATATCAAATAATAACTTCAATGCTGAAAACACAAGTGTATTATGAGCTTAATAAAATACATTTTTTCAAATTCTAGCTTTCACAAAAGATTACACAGGGAAGTTTGTGTAGAGGGCTTTCGACTGATGACTCCCAGACCCAAAAGACCTTAGGGTAATAGGTGATGAAGCACCCCTCGAGCTTACTTGCCCGAACTCTCCCAGGTTATGAGTTAAGGTTCAAATTACAGCAGTGAATTGGTTGGTATTGTGCTTCTCCATATTGCACAAGGAGGTCCATGTAGCGGGTTTTTGATCGGTGAATCCAAAACTAGATGGCCTTAGGTGACCAGGCAAGAACCCTTACGGATCTAATAACTCGAACGTTCCAAGGTTCCGAATAACACATGTCTCAACTTCCTCAACTACTTAAACATAAAAATTTTCAATCATAAATATAACTTAATTACTGTAATAAACTAAAAATACACTTAATGGTTCAGTAGGGAAGTAATTATTATCAATAATAATACAAAAGACATGCATAACATAAATCAGAAATTGTAATATAAATATCTAAGATTCTATTTGGCAACAATCTACAATACATATTTTCCCAAAGTTTAGATGATAAGAGATAAACTTAAGGCATTAAAATTTCGCTATCTACAAGATGTCTCTGAACATTATTCTTAGAAAATTAATACTTCAACACATGAGACAATTTGATATTTTTGGGTTTTCAATTTTTTTGGATTTTTCATTGATATGATAACCGTGCAATATAAGATGATAACAATGTAATAAGCAAATATGCAGTACATAAAGCAAATATGCAGAACATAAGCAAATATGCAGAACATAAGAAAATATGATGCATGAGAATGCAATACTACCCCAAGCTTAAACCGAACACTATCCTCAGTGTTTAGGCCCAACCGAAGGGAGGGTACAAAATGCATGAACACAAAGACTCAAAACAAAAAGTGCAAAGAGACCAAATACGACCTAGTATACTCCTGAGGTGGTGGTGGATAGAACATTAATGCTCCATAGTGCCCCTAGTCAACATGATAATCATGCATGCGTCGGACCATGTTCTTAGTCCTCTCATTGTGGTCTCTAATATCTCGAATATCGGCTTGCATGGAAGTCAAAATAGAATACATGGACAAAAAATCATAAGCAACAAGTACACTAGAAGGGTTACCATCCATGTAGGAGAGTTGTTGATGCTGGGTAGGCTGAGGTGCATCTGTGGGCAGCAAGATCCAGTTGGCTCCGTTTGTAGGATCGAACCTCTCCGTCTCTAAACAAGGTAGGATCATGTCAAATTCTTGAACAGAAATACTGGGACTCCCCACCGAATATCCCCAAGCTTTTTTGGACTATGCATTGGTCCAGAAATGATGAATCATCTAGAGAGTCGAGATCATCCAAGTTTAAGCTGAGGTTTGCGCAATTGGGGTGATGAGAGCCCCGATAACAGTTGTCCCCTTATCTTTCTTAGAATTCTTCTGAAAAGTTCGTGCCAGAAATGCTCCCACATTCACAGGAGTATGGGTAGCCATGCAATAGAGAAAGAATAGCTCTGGTTCTGTCACCAAGTCATCGCTATCACCTCCATTGAAAATGGAGTTAGATAAGATCCGATGCACATATCGAAAGACTGGATTCTAGATCATCGTACTCTTTATAGTTTGATAATTAAGATGGTCAGCCCTGTGACATGCTTCCAAAAATCGTTGGCATCAAAATACTTAGGGATGCATAGATAAACTTGGTCTGAAACTGGCATACAACATTGAACTCGGCCAGAGTGAGGCTGAACCTGGTGTTGAATAGCTGAAAAGAATAGGATGGACTATCCCCACTGGCCTTCTTGATTACGAATGAGCTTAGGAATTCGAACGCAATAGGAGAGAAAGTTGACCACCACTGGTTGATGAAGAACTCCATGCCGACGTTCCCGAATAGCGAATCTGGTTGGAGTAAGACGAAGAGTGGCAAGTACATCTGCTCGTTCTCGATGCTCCGTCTTCTTGAACAGCTTCTTCGGTGGCCTTGGAATAAGTCCGAGTGTAGGTGATGGAGGTTGCTATTCAATAGTAGGCTCCTGGCATCGGCGAGTGGTGCACTTCGGGTGACTGGAAGTTGCCATAGTACTATCACAGACCGTGAAAGGATGTTATGGGCCGTGAGACAATGAGTCACGAGATGTGAGGCGCTGTAATGACCAAGGCAGAGGTGATCGTCGCATTTTTTTTCTTCTTCATTGGTCATGATAGAGAGTTACGACCCGTGATGGTTGCTATTGTGGCTCGTGAAGACGGTGGCGGGGCGTGATGGGTGCGACTGCTGGCTTCAATAATCGTTCTTTAAGAACTAGGGGCATAACTTGAGTTGCAGCCCGTAAGTATCTGGTGACGCGTCGACGGAGTCGCGGTGTTTGGCGTAGATGCAGAGGATCACGGGGCGTTATGAAAATTATGGCCTGTGAAGTTTGAGGTGCTGCCCCGTGAACAAAGTTGCGGCCGCGATGGTGGAATCTTCTTCGTCTTCGCGGCCCGTTATTGAGTATAACGAGTGTGATACTCCAGTAGTTGCTTGATATTGCCAACGATGGAGACGATGGCGAAGTTGCAAGCTCGGTGTTGTTGTTGCTTTTCAGGTGGAAGTTCGATCAGTCGCTCGACGGACGGTGGAATCGCCGTTGAATACTGCTCGTAGCGATGAACGGATGGAGCAAGCTGCAGAGAAATGGCGATGATGGCAACTTGCTCTAAGGTGAGAATATATAGACAGGGTCGTGATCCGGTGGTTGCAAGGCATGTCATAATTGTGGTCAATCACGGGTTGCGAGGCCTCCTCGTGACCCTTCATTGCGACTGTTACGAGGCATGCATGGCATTTAAGAGGCCTTTAATGTGACCCGTTACGAGGCTATTGCGGCCGTTTTGAGGCATGATGCGGGGCGTTACGATTACGTGCAATGAATGGGCGAGATTCGAGTGTCTACATCATTAGGTGGTGGTTGCGGCTTTAATGCAGGTACGTGTCGGCCCATGACAATGTGTGACAACCCGTGACGGTGTAAAAATGGTTGAGTGCAGGTCGTGATGACAGTTGCAGGCCATAAGTCGGGTGTTATGAGAAGTTTTGCAGTTGGTAGCTGGTGACTTATGGGTTGTGATAATAGGTTACCGCCCGTGATGGAACACATGAAGGTTGTCCTAAGGTCGTGATAAGTTCTAACAGGCCATGGGTCGGGATAAATAAAGGGTGATTACCTACTGGAGATGACTTACGACCCATGACGTATTGTCACGGATCATGACATAAATCTGGTACCAAAAGTTCGTTACGGTAGAGTCCATGATGGAGTCATGACTTCAAATTCAAATGGAGGTCTCGGTTTGTAAGTGTGGCATCACGACCCATGATGGAGTTAAGTGCTGTTATTGCTGGTCATGATCAATTGCTCACGAGGTATGATATTGGGTCTCACGACCCGTGACAGTATGTAACGACCCATGATGGTATAAGGGACATGCTATTGGGTTGAAAACAGGCAACCAAATGCCTTCGAGAATGACCTAGGCCTAAAAACAAAGAAATTAAATTCTAAAAGGTCAAGAAAAAGAAAAATCTAAGGGATAAGGTTAAGGGAGATTAGTTCTAATTTAAAGTCTTTAGATTGACTTGGTTTGGATTATGATGAGGTTTATGAACGGATGAAATCAATATGGTATGCAATAAGCAATAAGGAACAATCTCACCAAGAGTGTTTGATGTGATTGTTGATGCTCGTCATGGTGAAGTTCAAAGCACGATCAGAATTTCTACCAGTTGTTACTACTATGTTTCCTTTGTCTATAATTGCTGGGCCTTTCTGGATGACATTGTCTCACCAAGAGGCTCCTTGGTCGCCATTGCGATCCGATTGTTGGTCTGAACAATAATGATTCCTTGGCTTTTTTTGTTGATCATTGCGTTGATGACCCTGGGGATCCATAGTTGGTATTTTCTAGAGCTGTAGTGGCAGAAGTTTTGGTGTTTGAATTGGAGGCAGTGAAGTCGGAGTAATAAAAGAATCCAAAGGAGAGACCTTCCTTCTGACTTTCTCATCTTCAATTGTATATTCACTCGTCTCTTTGACATGCCATTCAGTAGTCCATGTCCTCTTGTTAAATTTCCTTTTAGGCCACCATCTTCGTTGGTATTAATAGTGGCATGGGCATATAATGACTGGTGAGGTCTCCTCGACGTTCTTCTTAGAATTAGCATTTTGAAAATCAGTTGCGCAACTGATTCTCTAATTCATGTAGCTTTACTTCTAGATTTTTGAATTTTAATTGACTCTCAAGTTGTTTGATAACTTCATCATTTTTAGTTTTGTTTTTCAGTTCTCTCAACTCTAACTCCAAATTTTTGATGAGTTGGTCTTGTAATGTTAGTCTTCTTTCAATTGTTGCAGTAAACTGGCCAACCATCTCTTCGAGATTGCTCTCAGGTGCTATTATTATTTTAACGCCATTTGAACTTTCATTCTGCTGCCCTAAATTCAATGTTTGTCTCTCCAAATTGGTGATTTGATCCTACTGTACAGAGAGTTTCTTCACCATGTTTGTGATGAGAGCTAATGGTTCTATGATGTGAATTTCTTCTTGATTTTGTTGAGGCTTTATAGATGTTGTCTCTTTCTGAATTTCATTTTGCTTTTCGGCTTCTTTGTTCTCCTCAATTTGCTGGCTGGCATTTGTTTTCTTCTTCGCCATTTAAAGTAAATGATGTGTGCTTGAAGGTCAAGTTGTGTACAAAAAATATTTCCTGAAAAGCTTACACAACACTAGAGAAAACCTGAAGGTGACAGTAAATAAAATCTCAAAGTAGCTTGGAATCAGAATAGTAGTTAAGAATAATTCTTCGACAAAGGCGCCAAAAATTTGATGCGAAAAACGCGAACACAGCAAATCAGATGCAAGCAAGTGCAATAGTCGAACAAGTAATAAAGTGTAAGAGTAGAGTTGTCGGGAGGAATTATGTAACTACCTAATAAGAATTTTGGACTAATAGGAGATAACTTTGACTTCAGGATTGATGATTAGAAAACTAATAATAATATAAGTATAAGTAATAATAGTAATAATATTGGGATGACGACTAGGACCTGAAAAAAACTAAGCTGAAGATGAATACTTCATAACCTTGCACAACAATCGAATATAAGATGAAAATCACTATTGAATCCTCATATGGTTGGGCAAACTTAAAGTTATGAATTCCCATAACAGGTAACTCAACTATCTCATATCGAATAATCCAGAAAATATCCCTTAACAGGTCTATTCCTTGGCTTTGTTTGTTGATCATTGCGTTGATGACTTCGGTGGATCCATAGTTGGTATTTTCTAAAGCTGTAGTGGTAGTAATTTTGGTGTTTGAATTGGAGGTAGTGAAGTCGGATTAATAAAAGAATCCAAAGGAGAGTCCTTCCTTCTGACTTTCCCATCTTCAATTGTATATTCACTCGTCTCTTTGAAATGCCATTCAGTAGTCCATGTCCTTTTGTTAAATTTCCTTTTAGGCCACCATCTTCGTTGGTATTAATAGTGGCATGGGCATATAATGACTGGTGAGTTCTCCTCGATTTTCTTCTTAGAATTAGCATTTTGAAAATCTGTTGCGCAACTGATTCTCTAATTCATGTAGCTTTACTTCTAGATTTTTGAATTTTAATTGACTCTCAAGTTGTTTGATAACTTCATCATTTTTGTTTTGTTTTTCAGTTCTCTCAGCTCTAACTCCAAATTTTTTATGAGTTGGTCTTGTAATGTTAGTCTTCCTTCAATTGTTGCAGTAAACATGCCAACCATCTCTTCGAGATTGCTCTCAGATGCTATTACTATTTTGACGCCATTTGAACTTTCATTCTGCTGCCCTAAATTCAATGTCTGTCTCTCCAAATTGGTGATTTGATCCTACTGTACAAAGAGTTTCTTCAACGTGGAATTCACCATGTTTGTGATGAGAGATAATGGTTCCATGATGTTAATTTCTTCTTGATTTTGTTGGGGCTTTATAGATGTTGTCTCTTTCTGAATTTCATTTTGCTTTTCGGATTCTTTGTTCTCCTCAATTTGCTGGCTGGCATTTGTTTTCTACTTCGCCATTTAAAGTAAATGATGTGTGCTTCAAGGTCAAGTTGTGTACAAAAAATATTTCCTAAAAAGCTTACACAACACTAGAGAAAACCTGAAGGTGACAAAAAATAAAATCTCAAAGTAGCTTGAAATCAGAATAGTAGTTAAGAATAATTCTTCGACAAAGGCGCCAAAAATTTGATGCGAAAAACGCGAACACAGCAAATCAGATGCAAGCAAGTGCAATAGTCGAACAAGTAATAAAGTGTAAGAGTAGAGTTGTCGGGCCACGAGGAATTATGTAACTACCTAATAAGAATTTTGGACTAATAGGAGATAACTTTGACTTCAGGATTGATGATTAGAAAACTAATAATAATATATAAGTATAAGTAATAATAGTAATAATATAGGGATGACGACTAGGACCTTAACAATACTAAGCTGAAGATGAATATAAGATGAAAATCACTATTGAATCCTCAGATGGTTGGGCAAACTTAAAGTTATGAATTCCCATAACGGGTAACTCAACTATCTCGTATCGAACAATCCAGAAAATATCCCTTAACAGGTCTATCCTTAGGAAGATAACACAAAATGTAGTAAGATGTTTCCCTAGACTAATAAACCACCCTTAACGGGTTGACCTAACCGACCACAAATGAAAACGCCCTCAACGGGTTAGAATTGCAGGACACGAATTGCAAAGATATTGATCACACTACATAGTTAATGATCAATTATTCAAACTCAGAAATCATGCAATCATATTCATGAATAATCAATTCAATGAAAAGTCTCGAAAGCTATATAAATTCTGCAGTAGCAATAATCTCAAAACATGCAAACTAAAAAGAAAAGCTCCAGAATAAACTATCTCCATTACAAAAAAAGGTTCCGTCCCAACAAAGTATGGAACAAGAGCTTACTCCTTTGAATGTTAAGAAGACGTTGAACAACTCCTTAACGGATTATGATCTTGACTCGTCAGCAACCCTTCGAATCATTCTTTGGCTTCAAGGTACAGGTTGACGACTCTTTCTTCTCTTCTATCTTCTTCTCATCCCCTGCCTTCGCATTAGCTCGCCTACTGTAGATGAGATCCTCTTATACCCTAGGGATTCCTAAAGTTGGATGATGATGATTTGTTAACCTTTGGATTAATTCTTCCTCTCAATCAATGGTGATGATGAAATTCCAATAAAACTTATCCAAATCCTAAGAAATATGATAAGCGTCCAATCTTTAAAGTTTTCAATCAAATTTCAAACTTCGTATCCATCAAATCATCTCAGAATCTCAAAAATATAAATCTACGTACCTTCATCACGACCCGTGATAGGATATCACGGTCCGTCAATATAGATAGCTCCATTATTTCTCAATACATAACAACCCATGATGATCTGTCACGGCCCGTAACTAAGGCTCAAGATAGCATCTGCTCTTGAATTCTTCATATCTTACGACCCATAAGAAGTGATAACGGTCCGCAATGATTCTTGAATTGTAATGTGCTGCTTTTGTCGACGCCGTGATAGCAAGTGACGTTCCATGATATTAGCCTTCACGACCCGTAACATGGTGAAACAGCCCATGATAGATCTAGTTTGAAGTTGCAGCGCCTCCGCAAGTGGTCGTGATATGTGTGTGATGGTCGTGATGTCCTTCATAACGGTCCGTGATACACCGTCACGGCCCGTAACTTGTGAGTTACAATTTGCAGCGCTTACGACACAGGTCGTGATGCAATCTTTACGCCTCGTTATGAACTTTGCTGCAGCTAGTGTTGATGCATCACGACCCGTAACATGCTATCACGGCCCGTGATGGATTCCGAGAGTTGGTTTCTCCTTTGAGTACGTCCTTTTCCGATATTTAGATGATTTCGATCCTTAGAATAATAAAAGTAGAAATGGATTCATGCTATGTGAAAATGACTTAGAATAATGCTTAATGCAAGCCCTAAAATATGTTTAAAAATGCATGCATCAACCTATTTCTGCATTATTAGCTTCAAAATTGCATAATAAACTCAATTTTATAACTATAGGTAATATTTCCTAAATAGGTTCATAAAATATATAAATGTTGCAATTTGGTAAAAAGGTGGCAAGAAAGCCTCAAGTGACACGTAAAACACGATCAAAAGGTGACATAAATGAGGGATGAAAATGGTGTTTTAGCCACTCATCAATACTCTATTTGAGTTTGACCGAATCATGGTGGCCTTAAAAGTGAACATGTGAATAAATTAAGTTTGACTAAATTTATGGTTTGAACATGTGAATGAATAACTTCAAATAAGAACTAAGGAATAGAAATTGCCATATACTATTGCCCACAAGGTTTTTTTAATATAAATAAAAGAAACAAGGAGAAATCGAAAAGAACATGAAAAACAAGAATATCTTAGTTGACAAAGTATTAGGGATTATCATAAGTAGATTCACTGTATCATTCATCAAGATGAGATAATTCAAAAAGAGCATGAATATAATGATGTTATTTCACCTATTGATATGTTCTATTTGTAGATCCAAGTCATTTTAAAATGTATATCCATATGTATGTGAAGTATACTGATCATGTTGCTTCTTTTACATCACATCCTAATCAAGTCAGTTCATATATTTCTTTAGTAGAAGATCAAGTCCCTTTAGTTTTGAAAGGTTGTGAACACATTTTTGCAAATACAGTGTTTTATGGAATAGGATATGGATCAATACCCAAGTTGAGATATTGTTGAGTTCTTGACAATAGGAAAAAAAAATCAACTGAGATTGGATTTACAAGATCAAGAAAGATGATGCGAAGCATGTGTTAAGGTAGAAAATGACCTTGGGTATGAAACACGGACAGACATGAAAATAAGGTCAAGTTAAATAAATTTAACTTCACTTCAACTCTTAAAATTTAAAAAACCTAGCACACTGCTCTTGTCGCAAATATATGAAGTCGTCGAGTACTTAAGGTATCGATCCACAAGGAAAACTTGATTTCAAACCTCTGCTCCCACTTTTCCTCAATCAAGTCTAGATCAGGGTTTGATACTGGAGATTCAAGCTCGATCCAAAAGGAGTGAGAAGTAATGAGTTGAATGTAAAATGAGTTTTTGGATTAAAAAGAGAAAATACGAAAGTTAAAAGAGATAGGCCTAAGTATGAGGGGACTCCGGAACCTCGGGTTCACCTTTGAATTTAACATCTCCGCTCTTTAACATGAAGGCTTGAAAAGCAGTCAAGACCCTTGCTAAAGTGGGTTAGGGGGATTCCACTCTCATAGTAATCGACGTACTCTTCATCCTCCGACTCTCGTGGTGAGGGCTCAGAGCCTGACCAAGCGCAATTTGGTCATATGTTCTCTCGACTTCTATCGAAATAGAGAATTACCAATCTTGATCCCTGATAATATATTCAAGATTTGGCACCCAAGTTTCAGAAGGGTACAACCTCTCGGCTTGCGCCAACCTCTTTCTCTAGGGTGATCTAAGGGCTCGGTATGGAGTACTCCCTTTAATCGGAGTAACCCCACTCTCGTGATGGTTATCGAATCATCAAGCCCCCACTCTCTTGGCGTATGCTTGAGATCCCTATTTAGATATTAGTTTCCCAAGTCAATGTTCAAGCCCCTCTCGGGTCATTATCATAGCCTGGTTTCCCTCTCCATCCAAATCCATAAATCTCTAAAGCCTTGTTGTTGTTCCTCTAGGTTAGGCTTCACAGGAAGGGATTGCCTCTCGATTAACACCTATCCAGAAGGCAAGCCCGGACTAAGATTCCCCCAAACTTCATCACTAGCCTCTCGACTCATTGTGTGAAGGTGACAAAACTAGTACCCTCACGGACAATGTTGTACTTAAAAGAAATCAGATGAGATAGCAAGTAATCACAAATTACAGAAAAACAACATTCTCAAATTAAGATACGAGATCAAGTTGGAAATTAACATGAAAACTAAAAAGTAGAGCGTATTATATTAAAAATATAAGTTCCCTTGAGATTCTTGCGATAGGTGCTTAGCCGGACATCTTCGGGTTGATAGACAAAAGTCCAAAGTAAAAGATAACCAACATTGTTTATTTCTCCCAAAAATGAAATTAAGCACAAAAGATAAGTTTGTCTTCCAACCACCTCCCTTATTGCATTCGGCCTGATGTCCTTTTAAACAAATTCCAGTCTTGCGCCCCAAGCTGTACTCCAAGCTGACAGTGAACTTCCAAAACTGTCTCCCAAAATCTCGATCTAGACTGTTATGATAGGTAAGATCTGGGCTGTAATGACAAGTATGATCTCGGCTTGGGCTGTTATGGCAGGTAAGATCTAGGTTGTTATGGCAGCTAAGATCTCAGCCGGAGCTATTATGACAAGTAAGATCTCTCGCGCTCTGTAAAATCTACAAAAGTATCCAGGTTTTGGTGATCTTCCCAGATCCCAGCTGCACAAAATAGGAAAGACAATCATGATCTCTCTCAAATCAAGACACAATATCAAATTTTGAATATTAAGTTGCTAGATTATTGAAATATGGAAATAGACAGAAATCGAGCAAATAATATTTCCAAAAAATGCGAGTTCAGGCTTGACTTTGGGGGTTTGGGCTTGCCTTTGAAGTATAAATTTCTTTGTATCAAATTTCCCCAAACTTAAATCCTTGCTTGCCCTCAAGCAAATAAGTTAGAGAAAATAAGACCAAAGAGTTGGAATTGAGTTCGGTCGCAAAATGAACAATGTGTCAACTTACTCACACCTCAAATTTTTTGAAGCCCCAAGTGTTGAATCTAGGATCCTGAGATTGTTTTGATGATCACAAATTTGTAAGGAAACTTAGTTTGAACTAATGAACTTGTTAAGCATATTTCTGAAACAAGATATTCTAGTTCAGAATTTGATAGGTTGACCAAGGTTAAAGAATGGATGACCTATGCACATAGAAGACATATTAGAAGAACTCTATGTGTGCAGTGGTCGTCCTAAGCATATGAAGTGGTCGACCAATATTGGAGGGGAGTGCTTGTGAAGAGGATTCAGAGTTTGAACGGTCGACCAAAGATATAAAAAGGATGACCGAAAAAAAGCGCTTAACAAGAGAGGTCGCCTGATGATGAACAATGGGCGACCGAAGGTATCACACTTACAACCGAAGGATGGAGAACGGGCGGTCCAAGAAGAAGTGGACGCCCAGTGAAGACTTAGTCGAAGAAGAGTCTTGGCTAAGCAGAGGAAAGGTCATCAGAGGTTGAAGAGCGGATGACCAAGAACTGAGGATGAAGGCAATGGACGTCCAAAGGGATCAGGGGTGAAGACAGTGGACGACCAGAAAATTGCCAAGGCTGGAGTTGACGTCCGAAGGCCTAGTTTAGAAGCAACGGACGACCAAAGCAGATGACAACCAGGAGATTGGTCGACCGTAGATGAAGTGCGGACGACCGATGGACA
>LTAE01007843.1:5331-21845 GCA_001647135.1 Pontederia paniculata | reverse complement strand
TATTAGAACTATCTTTCTTTTAAATTCTACAATTTATATTTCAAAAACCCAAAAATATTGTTTCTATTTTCATTTGATTACCCTCTATTCCGGCCCTGGCTTGGACCTCTAATGTCAAGCACTAATCGCGAGAGCTTAACTAAGGAAAAGTGGTAATAGAAGCGTAAAAATGAAGTTTCCTTGTGGATCGATACTTGAAGTACTCGACGATTGCCCTATACTTGCGGTGATAGGAGTGTGCTAGGTTTACAAATATTAAAATTTGAAGTGAAGATAATCTTTCAAAGAAGATTGACCCTGGTTTACGCCGTAACTTGTGGTCATTTTCTATTCTACCCCACACTTCGCATCAACGACCTATCCTTCCTTCACTTTTAGAACAACCTCAATCATTTTCATAATGGGGTGTCCACTCAACCTTGGAGTGACATATCCTTCATCCTTTATCTACAGACTTTGAAGCTTCGGTCGCCCATTTCTTTTTTCTCATACACAATGGGCGTCCTATCTGTGTCTTCGGTCATCAATTATTTAATCTTGGTCGAATGTTCAGTACTTAGCTTCATGTCTTCATTCTTTGCTCCTTACATCGGTCGACCTCGTCACATCCTTAGGACAACCCCTTCATGCTTGAGATTTTTCTTCCATTATTCTCTGTACATAGGTCGTCAATTTCTCAATTTTGGTCGACATATCTCTATCTGAAAATAAAAATCATGTCTTCTACACATCAATTCAAAGATCATTAGTAAAAACTAAGCTTCCTCATAAATTTGTGTTCATCAAAATAATTTTGGGATTCTAGATTCAACAATCTCCCCCTTTTTGATGATTACAAATTTATGAGGAGTGACTTAGGGTTAGTTTCAACATAAAAATCCAACTAACTATAATTGCTCCCCCTAAGTCATATATCTCTTATTTTCAAGCATTTCTCCCCCTTAACACATGCATGTATATTTAAGATATACAATTCAGGAACATTTTGCATTTCATTTTAACAATTATCACTGAAAATGACACTTCAGAAAATATTACAATTTTAGAGAATATCTTGCATAGCAAATTCAAAAGCATACTCATTTCATTTCTGAAAAAAAATAATATCATACATTAAGATCATTCAGATTTAGGATGTTTACATACACAAATTTTGTCTACAATAAGGACTTATCTATCTATTTCTCTTTGTCCTTATTCTTCTTCCTCTTGAAGCTTTTTTGAACTTCTTTTCAAGAAGAGGAGGTGTAGAAGCAGAAGTGCTTTGAGTTTTGCTCTCGGTTTCTTCCTTGGTTATAGTTGTTGTATCTTCTAATAGTTTATTTTCTACTGTTGGTATCAAATTGTGGATGTCACTTTCATGCTCGGCAACAAGTTCTTGAAATTCATGTTCCACTTCCTCTTCTTCATGGTCATCTTTATCGATTGCTGCTTCAGCAGTAACTTGACCAGCTTCTACTTCTTGGCCAGCTTCTTCTTCTTCTTCTCCATGATTAATCTCTTGACCAACTCCAGCTCTTTGAAGATCAACATCTTCTTCTCTAGCATCAGCTTCCCCTTATCCATTTCCCTCTTCTTGATTATCCCTCTGATTTCTTTCATGGTCTTCATGATCTCCTCTTGAATACCAGCTTCTTGTTCATGGTTGTCTTCTTCTTGGGGTTCACTCCTCTGATTTCTTTTTCCCCCTTTTAATCATCAGAAAGGGGAGTGCCATAGGACTCATACCCGGCGGCCTTCATGAACCCCTCCACTTCATGCCAATGGTCGCAGGCTTGGTTATGATGAATAGTAATATCTTTACTGAGCTCATTAATTTCGCTCTGTTGGTCACCGATGTTCTGTAATAGTTGGAGGGTTGATTCAGTTGGGTTGTCATGGTGCTGAGTTGGGTTGACAAGGTGCCCACTTTGCTACACAATGAAGCCCAATCTTGTCGACTTGGAGGCCATGTGAAGGAGGAGGCAACAACTGCAGAGGGTGTCCTAATCTCTTGAGGAGTTTGCTCGGGGACTCCAACTACAAAGGCGACTATAGTGTTCTTAGGTTCCTGATTTACAATATCTTGATACTCATAGGCAAAAGGTTGCTCACTACTTTGAGAGATGTTCTTGGTGAGTCATTTTCTAGTCAGGGTGGAGAAGGATATTTTGTCAGTGCGAGTGGGGTGAAGGACATCTTCTCGGTCAGAGAATCTAGTTGTTCGACAAGTTTTTTTTTGGATCATAAAGGTAATGACATTGCCGAAATAGAGACAGGCACCCTTAGTCCAATTGGAATGAATTTTCTCCTTGGTTTTGATAAGCTGCTATATGAGAAGATTTCCTAGGGAAATTTTAGGGGCTTCAGGGTCTACAAGGTGAGCAAGAACAGCTAAATTAAGGAGATTTACTCCTGTGTAATGACTAGCTCTAGGAAGCACTACATGAGTTATTATATGATGAATGAATTTCATATAGGGCTGAGATACTTGTGAAAAGATCCTTGGACAAAAGTATCAACTTTTCCACCACTCACAGCTAGTGCAACTTGATTTTGAGTGTAGGAAGTGTGAGGCCAGTGCGTTGGAGCAAGATTTATGTGTGTAAAGTCGGGAGTATTAGGGATCTCATTAAGCTTGTATTCGGTTATAGAAAAATGTCCACCTTGCAAATAGGATTTTATTTATAACTGGGTGTCATCATAGGTCAGGTTAGCATATAAGTGTTTGACTAAATAAGGATAAACTAGCTCATCAAGGTCAAGAAATGTGAGCTAGTCACATTGCTTAAAAGTTTTTTTTAAGACTAGGAAGTTCAAGATTTTCCAAGTCAATAGAGTGTTGTGGTTCAACCAATCGGTGTTCATTATAGAGAATTGAATACTTATTCAGAATAGTCTCGCTAATGAATTGAGGGTGATTGAAAGACTTTTCAGGTGATTGAGGAGTTTAAGATGTCTTAGATGACTCGACTCTATCAGAAAGAGGTTATGGTGCTTGATCAGAAGGTTCTCCTCTATGAAGATGACTCGTCACTTTGTTTCCTTTTTGCAGGTCTTTATTTTTGGTCCATACTCTTGACAGATGACATGGTTTGAAATAAACGAAGAAGGACACACATAACGAATTGTAAGGAATAGGGAAAGGCCGAAAGCAAACTGACAAGTGTAGGAGGAACTTAGAGTAGTGAAAGAAATTCAAAAAAAATTGATTCTGTAAGAAATGAACAACATTCACAACAAAGTTTAGACTTGGTTAGAACTTAGATAGTAAAACCTAAAAATCCAGATTAACAATGCATAAAGATGATATTTTATATTTACTTAGATGTTTGAATCCCTGTTTGAAAAAAAAACTTTGATCACTTTCAGGACGCTGAAGATCACAGGAGGTTTGAAGACATCTTGGAGTGAAAGAGATGGAAGAACACGAAAGGTCGCCCTTTGAGAATGTTTCAAAGGTGAAGATGGTTAAGGGTGACCCATTATATATAGTGTTCGCAACATCGGTCACCCGAAGGAGATTACAGGTCGACCGACTTAGTAGGGGTGTAACCTTATAGCTTTAGTGGTCGTCCAATGATATCAATGGATGCCCTATACTCGAACTGGTCTTGAGTCATGATTCAACTTTGATCGTCCGAAATGTGGACAATGGACGTCCGAACTTCTGAATGTCATAAGGTTTTCAAAACATAGGACGCCCTTGGTTTTAGAGTGGTCGACCGAACCTTGGTAGATTACTTATATCAGTCGCCCGAAGATTTTCAATGGACACCCGATGCTTGGGACACTGGATATCAACAATATGTTTCAGACGTACGAAATATAAAGAGTAGACGTCCAAAGTCTGTGACCAAACTGATACTTAATAACTCATCGTTCACTATCCGAGATTCTCTATTGTTCCATTTAGGGTGGATATCTAGAAAAGGATAAAGTGATCATGAGATAGAATGTATAAGTATCATGTATGTGTTGTGCAACACAATCAATTTACAACTCTATTAATCAGTGATACATGCATAGACAAGTCACCAATAAGTTAAGTTATTCATCAAATTCCTAAGTACAATATCCCAATTTCTCTCTTTAACATATTAAACTTATCTCCTCCCAAGGATTTTGTAAATATATCAGCTAGCTGTCTCTCAGTTGGGTGATTCTATAGAGATGGTTTTGAGTGATACATGTTCTCTAATGAAGTGATATCTTAAGTCAAAGTGCTTAGTTCTAGAATGCTGCACAGGATTCTTAGTCATTTCTATTGCACTGGTATTATCACACTTTAATGGCATAGTTTCACATGTTATGTCATAGTCTAGAAGTTATTGTTTCAACCACAACAGTTGTTCACAACAACTTCTAGCAGCTATATACTCAGCTTCAGTTGTGGAAAGTGCAATCGACTTTTGCTTCTTGCTAGTCCAAAATATTAATGAGCTACAAAGAAAACAACACATGCCACTAGTACTCTTTATATCTACTATACATCCAGCAAAGTCTGAATCAATGTAGGCATGAAGGTCAAATAGAGAATTTATATCATATCATAATCCTAAGTTTGGAGTATTCTTAAGATATCTCAGAATTCTTTTGGTGGCCACTAAATAAGATTCCTTAGGATTGTATTAAAATATAGCACATAGACATACGCTAAACATGATGTC
Source organism: Pontederia paniculata (assembly GCA_001647135.1). Taxonomy (NCBI): domain Eukaryota; kingdom Viridiplantae; phylum Streptophyta; class Magnoliopsida; order Commelinales; family Pontederiaceae; genus Pontederia; species Pontederia paniculata. The sequence continues at coordinate 17,196 of LTAE01007843.1, read as the reverse complement.
TGACCTAGAGGCAGTTAAATATAGGAGGCTCCCAATCATAATTTTGTATAGTTTCTGATCTACACTCTTCCCTTTTCCATCATTGTCAAGTTTAGTAAGCGTATTCATGGGAGTAGAGCTGGGCTTACAATCATCCATTCCAAATCTCATAAGTAGCTCCTTTATATATTTTCCTTGGTTTAGAAAAATCTCATCCTTAAATTGTTTTACTTGGAAACCAAGAAAGTAAGTTAACTCTCTTATTATACTCATCTCAAATTCTTTGTGCATGAGAGTTTAAATTTTTTTTACACATTTGAGAATTTGTGGATCCATAGATAATGCCATCCACATATATGTGCACAACTAATATGTCATTTCCAAGATGTATCAAGAACAGAGTTGTGTCTACCTTTCCTTTTGAAAATTCATTTTCAAGGAGAAATGAACTCAATCTCTCATACCAACCTTTAGGAGCTTGCTTTAGTCCATATAGTGCCTTAGAGAGATTAAATACATGATTCAGCTATTTTGAGCTTTCAAAACCTAGAGGTTGTTCAACATAAACTACCTCATTTATATATCCATTTAGAAAGGCCGACTTAACATCCATTTGGAACAATTTGAAATTTCTGAAGCAAGAAAATGCTAAGAGAATCTGAATTGCTTCTAAACGAGCAACTGGTGCAAAAGTATCATCAAAGTCAATCCTTTCAACTTGAGAGCAACCTTTTGCAATAAGTCTAGCCTTGTTTCTCAAAACAACTCTATTTTCATCTAGCTTGTTTCTAAATGCTCATTTTGTTCCAACTATGTGATGATCCTTAGGTCTCTTTACCAAATGTCAAACTTGATTTCTCTCAAAGTTGTTCAGCTCATCATGCATAGCATTTATCTGGTTTGGATCATCCATTGCATCATTTATAATTTTGGGTTCTGTTTGAGATAAGAAGAAACAAAAGACACAAAAGTTTCTTAATGACTTTCTTATTCTCACATCTTCATTTATGTCTCCAATGATATTGTCTAAGGGATGTGAAGGTACTTGTCTCCAATTATTATGTTCAATAGGAGGCAATTCTACCTCTATATCAATTCTTTGTGGGTTTTCCTCATTCACCACAGCAATTTCATCATTTGTGGTTTCAATAGGTTGAGAATCCTCCTCCTTATGAGTCAGCTCATCTAGGTCATTGTCATCCTTGTCCTTATCTATGATCTTAACTTTTTCAAGTTGATCAATGACATTGTCAACTTCATTGAAAGTGAAATGTATTGATTCCTCAACTACTAGTGTTCTTTTATTATACACTTTATAGGCTATGCTAATATTTGAGTATCCTAGAAATTAAGAGTGCATCATCACTCTCCTCATCAAATTTTTCTAGCTTATCCAAGGTAATCAAAATAAAACATTTACAACCAAATACTCTAAAGTATGAGATATTTGGTCTTCTGCCATATATCATTTCAAAACAGGTTTTCTTTTCTAAAGGTCTGATCAATACCCCTGTTTTGAATATAACATGAGGTATTAACAGCTTCTGCCCAAAAATATTTGGTCAACTTGCTCTCACTTAGCAAAGTCCTAGCCATCTCAATTAGAGTCCTATTTTTTTCTCTCAACAACTCTATTTTGCTGTGGAGTTCTTGGTGTTGAGAATTGATGAAAAATTTCATTATTCTCATAGATTTCGTCAAACCTTAGGTTTTCAAATTCACATCCATGATCACTTCAGATCTTGGAGATTTTCAGATTTAGTTCATTTTGAACTCTTTTTGCAAAGATAGTAAACATCTCAAAAGTTTCATTCTTATGTGCAAGAAACAAAGTCCAAGTGAATCTAGAATAGTAATTTACAATCACACATGCATATTTCTTACCACCAAGACTGGTGGTACAAATTGGACCAAACAAATCAAGATGTATTAATTGTAGAGGTCTACTTATAGAGATTTTATTTTTTGATTTAAAAGATGCCCTATGTTGTTTGCCCATTTGACATGAAGAACAAATAGCATTTTTTCTCGAATTTAGTTTTAGGAAAACCTCTAACAAGATTATGAATTCACTAACTTATGCATGGCGTTATAGTTTAAGTGTCCTAATCTTCTATGCCATAATTCTATCTCATCATGCATTACATTTAAGCATTTGTGATAAGGCAAATCATCAAAATCGATCACATACACATTTTGATGTCTTAATCCCATATGCAAAACTTTTTCATTGTTATCACATATCAAGCATTTATTTTGTTCAAACTTAACGATGTAGTTTTTATCACAAAGTTGGCTAATACTTAGCAAGTTATATTTTCTAAGTTTTCTACTAGTCATACATCTTCTATAACTACATTATCAAGTTTTCCAATGTTACATTTACCAAGGATTTTCCCTTTGTTGTTATCTCCAAAAGTCACTTTTACACTTTGTGTTCTTGTTATGCTTAAGAAATTTTTTTTTCATTTCCAATCATATGTCTTGAGCAGCCACTGTCAAGATATCATCTTGTTGATTTTCCTTTGCTTCTTTTGGCACCCTACAAGAACAATACATAATTTATATTTGATACCCAAAATACTTTGGGTCCAAAGTGTTAGTGTTGAAAGTTCCCTTTGGAACTCATACTTGTTTAATATTTGCATAGAGGCCTCTCCTAGCTTTACACTCAAAATTATAATGTCCTAGATGACTACAACAGAAACATGTAACATTCTTTATGTATGATTTTCTATTGTTATGATAAGTATGAGTATTTTTGCTGTGAGAATATGAAAGGGACGCAGTTCTGTTTGTATGCAAAGATTTAGGCTTGACAAAATTCATGTTCATATTCAAAGGAGTAATGTATAAGTAAGAATGTATATAACCCTTTTTAGGAATATGCATATGAGCAGATTTTGTGTTTCTCTTGTACATGAAGGCATAGTTCCTTTGTTTATATTTAGGTGCAACATTTCTACTTATAATACTTGCATTTCCCTTTGATGAAAACACAATATTTTTATGAATGGGAAAAGACTTAGCACCTATAGCAGATTTAGTCTTAAGATTCACACTGTTTTTACCTTTAGCATGAGAGCTAGTATAAGCAGTCCTAGTTTCATTCATGCAAGTAGAAATACAGAGGTAGAGGAACTAGGCAGATTTGGATCAGAAGAATGTGAAGCTTTTACAAAAGTAGTTCCTTGAGGCACATGGTCACTAAAAGAGTCGAAATCGATTCCTTTCTTATTCAGAGGACTCTTATGTTGGGACAACATTATGTCAAGCATTTTTCCGCTATAAGAAAATGTTTCAAACTTATTTTTAACATTAAGCAGTTCTAGCTTCAAGGAACTAATTGTATTAACATGCTTTTCTAAGTTACCATTATTTGTCAATATCTTGTCATTCAAATCAGAAATTTGTTTCTCAAATTCAGCATTGTTTTCTTTCAGTTTATTATTTTCTTGAACAAGACTATCATTTTTTCTTCTTTAAGATAGAATATTTTCTAATCATAATGTTAAACTCTTTGTGCATATCAAACATAATATCTTCCTCACAATCATCTTCATCATTATCAATATTACTATTATCACTGTTATCACTATCATTTGAGTGACGAGAGAATATCTCATCATTTGCCATGAGACACAGTAATGCTTCCTCTTCCTTCTCTGAAATTGTTTCTTCAACTTCACTATCCTTATCACTTGAGTCGTCGCAAGTGACTTTGATTGCTTTCTTCTTCTTATAGTCTGAGGAGCCTTTCACTTTGCTCTTCTTGTTCAAAGCTGACATTCACTCTTATAATGTCCAAGCTTGTTGCACTCATAACACTTTATCCTTGACTTGTCAGCTGGTCCTTTTTTCTTTGACTCTCTCTTCTTCTTGGAGAGTTTCATGAATTTACTGAACCTCTTTGCATATAGGACCAACTTCTCCTCATTGAAGTTTATATCACTGTCCTGAGATTCTTCAAGTTCATCTTCACTCTCGATCTTCTTAGACTTCATAGCTAGGAGTTTCTTTCTTGAGCATGCTTCTTCTTTTTCCTCTTCAAGTGGCATCTCATAGGTTAGAAGAGATCCTATGAGATCATCGAAATCGAGCTTGTTCATATCATGTTGTCCCTCAACCACAGTTCTCTTCATGTGCAATTTCAGCGTCAAGAACCTGAGAAACCTCTTCACTTTTTGAGCATTAGACTTTAGGTCGCCCAAGGCGGCTAACCCATTCACAATATCATTAAAAAAACTAGCATGCTATTTACAGATTCATCATGTTTCGTTTGAAAAGAATCATATTGGTGATTTAAAATATTTACTTTTGATTTTTTTACTTTTTCTGTTCCTTCATGAGTAATGACAATTCTTTTCTAGATTTCGTTTGCACTAAAGCAAGAAGAAATTTTATTAAATTCAGTTTGATTTAATGCACAATAGAACACATTTTTTGTTTTCCAATCTAATTTAGTTAGGTTCTTCGTTGTAGAATCTAACTCACTATTAGACAAAGGAACATGAATACCATTTACTACTTTAGTGGGCAAATCAAATCCATTTTCAATGTCATCCCAAATGTCACTGTCCATGGAACATACATAGGCTTGAAATCTAATATTCCAGTAAGAGAAGTTATATGCATTAAATAGAGGAGGTCTAGAGGTGGATTGTCCTTCACTTAGGGTAAATCCATTAGATGCCATTTTAGCTCTAGATTTTTAAGTCTATACGATATTTATAATTAGATACAAATTAATTAGGTTCTTCGTTGTAGAATCTAACTCACCATTAGACAAAGGAACATGAATACCATTTACTACTTTAGTGGGCAAATCAAATCCATTTTCAATGTCATCCCAAATGTCATTGTCCATGGAACATACATAGGCTTGAAATCTAATATTCCAGTAAGAGAAGTTATATGCATTAAATAGAGGAGGTCTAGAGGTGGATTGTCCTTCACTTAGGGTAAATCCATTAGATGCCATTTTAGCTCTAGATTTTTAAGTCTATACGATATTTATAATTAGATACAAANGTGAATTGGTGTATTAAAAAATTTTTTGCTCTAAACTATGTTTATGCAGCGGAAATAATCACAGAGTGAATGCAAGTAAAAGCATATGCACAAGGGAAACAAACACAACAGATTTGTTGACGAGATTCAGCCAAACTCTTGGCCTACGTCCCCATTCCAGTCTTCTCGAACTCGAGACCTCCGGAGATTTCTAGCTTTCCTTCTTCAAGGGTGAAGGCTCCCTTACAACTTCTTTCTCCTTTCTTTCTTTTGAGAGCAAGGAGAAAACCTCTTACAATTAAGCTCACTCTTGAACACTCAATTTATTCTCTTATATTCTGGATTCTCACTAGAATTCTCAGAAGGAGGAACTAAGAATTTTCACTCAAGCTTACAAGTTCACTAATCAATTTGCCAAAGTTATCTCCCAAGACTCTTGGGACTTAGTTTTATACCCTTACACAAACTTCTAATATCTCTCTCTCTCAGAAACTAGCAGTTAATGCAAGTACAATACAATTCACCTACTCCTCGGTCGTCTGCTTCTGCTTCATCAGTCGACCGCTGCTCTGGTGACTTGGTGAGTTCATTCATCAATTTGTTGTCTGGTGCTTAGGTTGCCCACCGTTCACCTTCAGACGTCCGCAATCACGGGCTTCAGCCATAGTTCCTTCTTCTTACTTCCGTAGGTCGTCCACTATTTTCTACTGAGCACATCGGACGACCTTTGCTTTCTTCCTTCAAGCTATTTCGGTCGCCTACTGATTGAGCACCAATCCTTTGGTCGACCTATCTTAACTTGAATATTTTTTCCAACCATTCTTTGATCGTTTGTTGAAGTTACTCAAGAACTTCGGATGACCTTTGCTTGGCTCCTGCCTTTGGTTGATATCTTCTAAGTATTCAATGATCGTCCTTTGATAACTCTCAGATTCTTCGGACGATCTATTTTGCCTTAGTTTTCTTTCAAGCTTACTGGGTCGTTCATTGTTCCCTCTAATCCTTTGGACGTCCTTTGTTTCTTTACTGACACATTTCGGCCGCCCGCTTATTCTTCACTCAATTTCTCGGTCGTCCTTTCTTTTCTTCTGACATCCTCTCTCCGGTCGTCCACTGTTCTCACCCAAATACGTTGGACGACCTATATTGACTTCTTTTCTTCCTATGCATTTCACTCGTCGTCCACTGCTTTAACTCTGAAGCCTTCGGACGACCTCTGCTTTCATCAGGACTACTTTGATCGTCCACTGTTTCTTTATTGAAATCTTCGGACGACATCTCCGGACTTTTCTTCTTCATATGCATTCTTCTGGTCGCCTACTGCTTTAACTCTGAAGCTCTCGGACGAACTCTGTTTTCATCAGGACTACTTTGGTCGTCCACTGTTTCTTCATTGAAATCTTCGGACGACCTCTCCTGGCTTTTCTTCTTCTTATGCATTCTTTTGGTCGCCAAATGCTTTGACTCTGAAGCTCCCAGACGACCTTTGTCTACATCAGGAATACTTCGGTCGTCAACTGTTTGTACCCTGAAGTCTTCGGACGACCTATCCTTCTTTCACATTTAGAACAACCTCAATCATTTTCGTATTGGGGCGTCCACTCAACCTTGGAGCGCCCTATCCTTCATCCTTTGTACTGCAGACTTTGAAGCTTCGGTCGCTCATTTCTTTTCGCTCATACACACCGGACGTCCTATTTGTGTCTTCAGTCGTCCATTATTCAACCTCGGTCGATTGTTCAGTACTTAACTTCATATCTTCAGTCTTTGCTCCTTACATTGGTCGACCTCTTCACATCCTTAGGACGACCGCTTCATATTTAGGATTTTTCTTCCATTCTTCTCTGTACATAGGTCGTACATTTCTCGATTTTGGCTAACCTATCTCTATCTGAAAATAAAAATCCTGTCTTCTACACATGAATTCAAAGATCATTAGTATAAACTAAGCTTCCTCATAAATTTTTTATCATCAAAATAATCTCGGGATCATAGATTCAACACTATTTTCCAAAATATTATATTTTTCCTATATATCTAGATGGTGATTCTTGTCGTTCGCAAAAAAATGTTTAATCTCATGATTTTATTGTGTCAAATGTTTACTTTATTTATGTTAAAAAAAATATTGTCTCATTATTGTATAAATTTTATTTATATATGATGTATTATAATCAAATATAATGATTATTGCATTTAAGGTTAAAAAGTTTATATTACTTTCTTTCTCTAGAATCATGTGTTTTTTTTCTTTTATTTAAACTATAAATAACAATGTTAAATATTTCTTAATAGATTATTTCATTATAATTAGTTCATTTTTCTATCTTTCAAACTTATTTTGATTTTAGTTCATTATAATATTTTTGAATGTAATAGTTCTAATTAAAAAAATCTATATTTTTCTTTTTATTTTTACAAAGATCATTTATATTGTTGATGATACCTAACATTCTCAATAAAAAAATATAATTGTGATTATGTCATTATATGAAAATTTGATCTTTTTTTATAAACTATAAAATGACTTATCTATAAAAAATTATAAAACTATTTAGAATTCTTTTTGCCTGTTCTTGAGAAAGACATTGTTTCTCTTTTCAAATTTATAATTAAATACATTCTATATAATTTTAATTCAATTAGATATGTTGTAGTTACTTTTCCAAAATATTATATTTTTCTCTATATGTGTAGATGGTGATTCTTGCCATTCACAAAAAAAAAATTATCTCACGATTTTATTGTGCCAAATGTTTATTTTATTTATGTTCATAAAACAATGGCTCATTCTTGTGTAAAATTTTATTTATATGTGATGTATTATAATCAAGTATAATGATTATCACATTTAAGGTTAAAAAGTTTATAATTATGTTCTTTCTCCAGTATCATGTTTTTTTTCTTTTATTTAAGATATACATAATAATGTTAAATATTTGTTAATAAGATATTTCATTATAATTAGTTCATTTTTCTGTCTTTCAAACTAGTTTTGACTTTAGTTCATTATAATATTTTTAATAAAATAGTTCTAATTAAATAAAATCTATCTTTTTCATATTATTTTTTTAAAAAACATTTACAATATTAATGATGATGCCTAACATAGATCAGTGAGCTATTACACACTCTTTCAAGGGTTGCTGCTTCTAGGCAAACCTCCTGGTTGTCTCTGCACCCCTACCTCCTTTATCGTTGTGCGGTCATTTAGGGGCGGCTTTGCCAGCTGCTTGTGATAGGAAAAATCAAACTTGATCAGATAGTCATCTCGCCTTTGATCTTTTCCTTGTTGTGTAGGTCAAGCTAGAAGAACATAATTGGACTGACACCTCACAAGCAAAAATTCTCAATGAAATATATTTATTATTATGTCATTATATGAAACCTTGATTTTATTTGTTTTATAAATTATAAATTGACTTATTTATCACAAATTATAAAACTATTTAGGATCTTTTTTGTATCTTCTTGAGAAAAAAAATGTTTCTCTTTTCAAATTAATAACTAAATATTGTGAATCTTTTTAATTCAATGAGATATATCCTAGTTATTTTTCCAAAATATTATATTTTCTCTATATATGTAGATGGTATTCTTTCCATTCGTAAAAAAAAATTATCTCATGATTTTATTGTGTCAAATGTTTACTTTATTTATGTTCATAAAATATTGGCTNATACATAACTCATAAGTCGACTCACCGCGTGTGAATCACATATATATATATATATATATATTATATATATATATATAACGTACATATGTATTTTTGTGTGTACTAACTCTGTCGCTGCATGTACTATTAGATTATTTCGTTTCTTACTCCAGATTAATCACTCCCTTAGACTTCATATATTTGACACAAAGTTTTTGCATTTGTTTCGTCGATTTGAAATAAAGAATTTATTCTTTCTAAAAAGAGGTTGCACCCACCTCGTCGCCCTTGAACATCTAAAAAGAGGTCGCACCCACCTCATCACCCATTAGGACATAAGGGGAAAGGGACTGCCCCTACCCTGAACCATCCCATTCCTCCTATTCGATGTGGCTAAGAGTATGTTTGATTCAACAATTATTAAGGAAAGAAAAGATAATGAAAGAAAAGAGAAACTAAAGAAAGAGAATAGAGACGAAATAGTTAATTTGTTTGGATTACATAATTAAAGGGAATGGAATAGAATTAATTTTAAATGATAATTTTATTTAGATGACTTTATCCTTATATATAAGTTTATTTATTTTATTAAGTAAGGTTAAAATAGGAAATGCATTTTACATATATATTTCTCTCTTTTTCATCCCATTTTGAGGCTAAAAGAAAAAAATGAACAATTACATAGGAATAAAGGGGATACTACATTCATTCCCCTTCATTAAAAATATAATCAAACGAGATTAAATTGTTAACCCCCTTTCTCTTGCCTTATTTACTCTCTTTTCAACCCCAACTAAATATACCCTAAAGAAAGACTGAAAGAGGATGAGGAGAGAGGGACACCCCCATGCCTACAAAGCGGAAGGTCTAACACTCATGTAATCATAACTAACCTTTATTAATCGTGAACCATATGTTAAATCGTTTCACACTAACTTAAAAATCAAAATATATAGTAGTTGGACTTCAAATTCAAAAATAATGCATTTTAATAGAAATAGAAAGAAAAAAATAAAAAAATAAAGGAAAAGAGGGAAAAGAAAAGAAAGACAAACTAAAAAGATAATAAAGAGGGGGAAAAGAGAGGAAATTGATAAATGTATATGGAGTAAAGTATACAAAGAATAAATAGAGATAAAGTAATAGTTAAAAATAGAAAGGACGGGAAAATGAATATAATAAATGAGATAAAAAAATTATATGAAGGTAATAAAAGAGGGAGAATAAAGAAAAAAAATGAAGTATAAATAGATGAAAGAAAAAATATAAAGGAAATAAAAGCAAGAGGACATTAAATAATAAACTGAATCGGGATTAATAAAGAATGAATAAATTAAAAATTAGAAATAACAACTAAAGGAGATGAAAAAGGAATAGTTTATAATTTAATAAAGGTAATGAAAGATATGGAGAAAACTTAATGGATAGCTAAGAGCCATTGAAGAAATATGAAGAAAGAAAGAAGATAAATTATTACTTTTTTAAAACTAGCTAAATATTTATTTAAAAAAGACAACATTATTTTAGTAGTAATTTACTTTTGATATATAAATAATCCTTACATCAAATTTGATATTTATTTTTGTAAAGTTCATTATATGTTCTTAAAATGACTTTCATAAATAATACTATTTTAATAAAAAAATTGGTTGAATTCCATGAAAAATATGAAAATAAACATTCCCATCCTTATGATAATCCAGATTGGCGATAGTGCAAATTATAGGTGGACTTAAATTATTGATAATTAATTTTAGCATGTGTGTTTGGGAATTTCAAATAAAATAACCATTATTATAGATATATTATCATTTGCCAAAACGCCCCTTAAGTTTGGAATAGGATTGTTCACAATCTCAGTCATCGTTTTAATCAACGTCCATAATCATTCTAGCCTCGATATTTATTTCAATGGTTATGATCTTAACCCTAATTTTATACATAAAAATCTATTGTTTTTATCTATTTTTTTTTTCATATTTTAGCTTTCTTTGTGTCATCTTTTCTCAAATGAACATGTCAAATATCATATCAAGCCATCCAACACATCATTTTCTTTTTTTTCTCAAAATCTTTTTCATTAGTTGATAGTTGTAATTTAGGAGGTACTTGATGGTGCTCACAAAAATAAAATAATTAAAGATAATTATACCGCTCTAAAAAATACACTTTGTCGTATGGAGAAATGTGCCATCGAGGATGCTATGGGAACATATTTATGTGTCATAAACATATACTTAACATTGACTTTGATTAGGGAAAGTGAGGAATACAAATTTTTGTGACGACCAATCCTGACCTAGTCGACCGTTAGCCATAATGAGAAGGGTGTAAATAGACTCTTAAGTAACTCAAATTCAATTATATAAATGTTGCAGAATCATAATAAGGAAAAATAAATTAACTCTGGAATTTGCAAAATATTTTGGCATGACCTCGACGTAAAACAAATGAATGGAAAAATGCTCATGAATACTATAATGGACAACTGTCCAAAAAGTAATTGTGATCACAAGCGCATGATGATTCATAATCAAATATAAAAAAATTAGGAACCTAAGTCCTCATCCATGAATGAGATACAAGCTCAAACTCAAATTTGTAAGGCCACTACGGATGAAAACAAAATAACAAAAGTTAGGAACAACTCATGAGTTTTCTACATATGATAAACAAATAAATGGAAGATAACTAGTAATTGGACTATGCTAAATCCATCTCAACCTCACTCAAGTATGTACTCAAATCCGTGATCATCACATAGCAACACTAGCAATCATCACCTGCAAAATAGAAGAGATGGGTGCACATAAAATGACTCAATGAGTTGAGGGAACACAATATTGAAAACCAATAGAATCGAAGTCCAAGATGTAATATGATAAAACAATGATAAAGACATGGAATGAATATCATGTAAAACATTTGTTCTTCTAGCTACAAAAGAAAATAAACTATAGAAAGAAAAATCCTCACTAAGATCGTATGGCCAGTACAGGTCCTATATAGGTTGTTGTGCGGACTGAGTTTGCCGTATCATAACCGGACTCAATACTTCTCTGACATCGTCCACTTTGGGATGCGATAATATGCTAAGACTTTGTGTCATTTATGGAATGGACTTGAGGTTTGTCACACCTACTCGGAGTTGATCATGCTTCGATGGAATATAAAATCACGCCACGAGGTGATTTTTCTCATGACGTCGAATATATATA
>LTAE01007841.1:3515-14390 GCA_001647135.1 Pontederia paniculata | reverse complement strand
AATAATTAGTGAAGATGTTCAGAAAAAAAAAAGAAAAAGTGAAGAGAGAGAAAACGTCACATCAATCTCATCAAACAAAAAAAAAGCAAAAAAAAAAGGGGTGCAGATTGGAACCAACCGGTTCCTGCTTGCAGAATCTGGGGTCACGTGCAGATTGGAACCAACCGGTTCCTGCTTGCAGAATCTGGGGTCACGTGACCCCAGATTCTGGGCATGGGGTTCCTTCTTGGGTTCTGGCAAACGTCACATCGTTTGCCAGAACCCACCGGAACCAGGCCAGAACCCAGGCCTGGTTCCGGTTGCCAAACTAAGCCTAAAATGTCACATCGTTTGGAGAACCGGGCGGAACCAGAACCAGAACCCACTCGGTTCTGACTCTGATTCCAGTTGCCAAACTAAGCCCAGGAGACATTTTCAACAAGAATGAATAGACACGTTAATGATCTCTTATGTATTCATCTATAAGCAGTTAGTGGAATCTAAAATAGAACTAATTGATCACTTATTATTCTCTAGAGTGGTTTGTGTGAATAATTACGGGTCCTGGACAATTAAAAGTAAACTGATTTCTAGATTCAAATGGTGAATGATGTCAATATGCAATGTGATTGATGACTGTAAGCAAAAAGAATGATGCTTGGATTCCTCTTGGCTTCCGAAATGAAGGAATGCATCACATATGGAATAACTAAATTTCTCCAATAAACAGAGGGTGAAAGTGCAATGCCCCTACCCAAGAGTATGCCATAGACAGCTAAAAAGTTTGATCAAGAGGTCCCCTTCTTTAAAATGAAAGAGCTTCTTCCTTCCCCTAATAACTACTAATACAGTTAACAAAGTGCACTTCCAAAGCTTGTCTAATCACTCAATAGTAGATAACTACCATTCTACCAACTTTTGCAAGCAAATCTTTATATACCAACAGGACGCTCCTCCTCCGAAAACAACAGGGGCCAGGAGTTAGTTGGATGTATCATGTAGCTGAGACAGATACGAGCGACTTATCAGTGCACCCAACATTACTGTCCAAGGCACATGCATCCTACAGTCGCATGACCACCTGAGTCGGGTCCCACATTGGATCAACTCTTCCTGCAAGATGGCCCTGCTTCCACCGTCCAGATTCCAGCACTTTCACATGCCTTGACCTACCTACATCTGCCAACTAGTTGTTGATATTTTGTACCGAAGCTGAAGCAACCAAATCATGCATGCCAACCTGAACTTTCAATTTTCAGTTAATTCTAAACGGGAATCAATCAAAATCACGTTAATTACACACTGTTTTTCTTTTTTTTTTTACAGTCAGTAACTGCAAACAATGTTTTGAAGTCAAATGTTGGAATGATAAGAAGAATAAATGTATCTAAATACATAACTATTTGGACCCTGGCAGAAAAAGTACCTTGCATCATTTCAAATACACACAGATATTTCACGAAAATCATAGAAACTCAGAAAACATACAAGTAACTTAACACAGTTACAGCATGAATATGAGTATAAACACAACAAAATAAATCCAAAGGCACCTCAATATTGAAAGCTTCATCTATTTCCAGGACCTTCCTTTGGGAACTTTCTGATAAATTACAAAGACCACATAATGTAGCTTAAATATGGTGATATAGAGCATCTGACCATGGATACCAGGTTTTTGCTCTTTTGTGAAAAGAAAACAGGAGGATAACATGAAAAGCATAAATCTTAGAGCGATGCTCCAGATTGTAGAATATACACAAGTTATGGACCTACTGAACTTAGGAGCAAATATTCCACATGCATATTATATTTGTGTTTTTGCTCAGAAGACCTTTAAGAAATTTATGCACTAACTTTTCCTTACTCAACATGCTCCGTTCATACGCTCCAACTCGCCTCAAAAATATCCTTTAAACACCTATTATGTCGTATGAGTACTTGAATAGTTCATCAAGAAATTGATGCCATAACTCAGCAAAAAGGTATTAACTGTAAATTAAGTTCAGGAAATCTGATGTTCTGCTACATGGCTATTAACATTTCATGAAGAAATACATCACCAAAACATGTATCTCCATGTCAAGAACTTCACCCTCCAAATTAAATTATGGCCTTTTCTAAACCATACTAAAAAGAGTGGGCCAAATAAAATGTTAAAATGACTGTAAGAATGAAAATAGTCATACAGGTAAGTAGGAAAAACACATTATGTAGTGAAAGCTTAGGCAGTGATTATGCATACTGAGAATGTGCACACTATGAAAATATCTTCAAACTCCTATAAATTTGACCTTACCACAATTTTTATCCATAAAGAAAAACTAATCAACGCCTTTTGAAATGTCAAAGATTGTCACACATCATTTTATCATATAAGAGTAATCTAACTGTTTCAGGTGTGTGGATCCACTTGTTTGGTAGGAAGAAGCAACATTTCTATGTACATATGAAAAGATTAGACATCTTGTCTCTGCATTTTATGATGACAATTTCCTGTAATTTGGCTCACCGGAAGTTAAAGCATCTAGTACAGCCCTAGTCAAAATGAATTCAGTATTGATCATTACAGGCTAAAACAACTGTATACGCATGCAAAAGTAGCAAGTAGGAGCTGGTCTCTTGTTGAAGATCATGCAAAAACAGCACTTTTTCTGTGTTTAAAGTGAAAATACATGCACCAAATGTATAGGTTAGATAGATATGTAAATCAACAAGACTGGTGATTGTGTGTCATTCTATTCTAAATGCAAATTACAAATTGAGCATCAGTCCATTTTCTTGGGTATCCATGATTGCAAAGAATTTCAAAGTTAAGATCTAAGCCATTGTATTAAACCATGAGAGCATGTGGCCAACTGAGCATATGGCGGCCGAATGAAAAAGGAATATCTTGCCTGTGCCAATTTAAAAGCAAATTAAACCATCAAATTTTATTACAAATTCCTAGTCAGATTTATGACCAGTTTCAGATGGCATGTAACATTGGTCATACGACTTCTTGTTTTGGTTGGGAGTTTAAAGATCTGAGTGACATATCAGACAGAAGACTTAACATTATATGTCTTAGGAATTCTGGTAGCCAGGATGTTTTAATGACGCAAAATGAGATTACTTGACAAACTTAACTTCACATAAGAATCGAAGCATGACATCTAAGAATAATGCAAGGACATTATATAAATTTGACCAATGTGTTAATCACTTTCGCAAGAGATATCAATCTTCCATCATGAATTCAAAAGCCACTAATACTTTGCATAACTGTTTTATGTCTTATTCTGTAAAAAGTTATCAGATATACTAAAACTACTTGTAGTGTAGCCTGTTTTATGTCTTATTCTGTAAAAAGTTATCAGATCTACTAAAACTACATGTAGTGCAGTTTTCATTGATCTGAGAGCAAAAAAGAGGGTTCCAGCCCTGCGCGGGCACACTCAACCAAGATGTTTGGAACCACTTGTGCAATCTCTCAAGTACCTTATATGTGCTTGAATAAATAGATAAGACAAACAGTACAAAGGAATTTAGTCCCATGGTTTTTTTATGTGACTTTTAACATATAGTGGAATGATCAAAGTAAGATAAAAACTTTGGAAGATAAGCTAATTTAAATAAGTTTAAGTTCATTAAAAATAGAGTTTGAAATCTTGTCCTGGTCAAGAATTTTAATTCAATTATCAACGAGATTAAATTTCCACAGACATTAATGAACTCAACAAATGCTCACTGAACAATCCAATCCAGGAAAACAGAAACAAGTCAATAGTATGACAAGTGATAATACTACGATCTATAAACATGCTAAATATATATTTAATCTGACAGAAAACATAAACTATGGCCAGCATTATTAGTTTAGTGGAACCTGGTTCAGTGCCGAGAAGCAAAGGTGCATCCAAAAAGGAAATAGACATAAATTAATGTGAACGTAGGCTTTAATCTCTATTTAGCACTTTTAAAGAAATCAATTGGACTCAAAACAAAATTCTTCAAATGTCGGCATACTGACTGAGGCAATAGAACAAACATATGACGCACATAAAAACGATCAACGTACTATTTTTCTAACAGCATGTATAAAAATGAGGAGGAAGACAGAACATTAAAACTCTCTCTCCCTCTCTCTCTCTCTCTCTCTCTCTCTCACAGGGAAATACTGATGCGGAGCAGGAAGGCGACTCCATGGCCCAACAGCAACGCAAGATAGACTGGAACCGTAGCCCAAACGGAGGATCCTTTGACGCCCCGCTTGCTGGCCCGTGTGTGTATTACTTTGTGAGTGTCAAAGTTTGTGATACATCAAACGTGTAATAACCAGAAAATGGAAATAAGAGGTGGGCCCCATTTTCCCACTTAAAACTCTTCTCATTTGACCTCAAATCCCACCCACTTCATGTATAAAACCCCATCTTACCTGCCATTTTCTCTCTCATCCGAGAGTTCATCTCAAAGCACCTAGTTTGTATCACCAATACAAGAGAAAACAACAAGCCCATTGCCATGGTTGGAGTTCCATCAGAAGAAGGAAAAGGAGAAGAAAGCAAGCAGCCAAGGAAGGTGAAGAAAAGCCAGGGAAAGGTATATAAAGGGGATCCTCTTCTTCTATTAAGATTTAATGTTCATTTGATTGTCAAATGTTCACATGAAGAAGGAAGAATTAGGATGGTGTTCAGGGTTAGAGCTTACACCTTATTGTATATGAAAGATACATAATGCATGTTTCCATACATCTCAAGTTAGAGGAATAATAGATGTTGCCTTCTAGGTGTTTGACGAAATGTATGTATGGAATAATCTCTCTCATCTAATGATCATGAAGTAGGAATATAATAGGAAGGGATTATGATAGTTGGTGCTTTTAAGAAAAGAATCATGAATTATTATGGATATTTGTAGTTCATGCACAAATAGGAACAAATCGAATTTCTGTCCAGATTTCGTAGCTTCTGTTTAGAGGTCATTTTGACTAGGCTACAGTTGCTCAAAAATTATGAATGTTATATGGAAACGTAGATCTTGAAGTCTAGTTTGCATAGCCACTGATTTCATCTTATTCTGATGGGTAATGTAGAAGTTATGATCAAAATACTACAGCACTGTCAAGCTGTTCCGAACCAAGATATGCTCGTTTTGTAAATTACTTAGTAAAGTAGAAAGATCCAATTATTGGATGATATTTAGATTGAAGATATATGTTTCAAGGTAGGTTCAAATGAGATTGGTCTTATATGATTTTGATATGCACAATTAGAGTTATAATGCTACGATTCATAGTTATAATTATTATGCATGCCTAGGATATATAGCAAACTCACTTCTTGAAAGGACCATCGATTACTTATGAATCTAGTGATATGATTGAATGTTTGATGTCTTGTTATGTATTGTCTTATGATCAAGTTCATGCGATAAAACTAGGAAAGTTACTTAAAATGAAGTAGAGTTTGATTGGGCACAAAATCGGATCAAAAGAAACGCAAAGGGGGACATATGTGGGGAAAACGGTCGACCGGAATGAAGAATCGGTCGACCGAAATCGAGAGAAAAAGGAAGAAAGTGTTCGACACGATTTTCGGTCGACCGCTTTTGAGTTTCGGTCGACCAATTCTGTGAGCCAAATCTTACATAGCTTCGACCGGATTTTCGGACGACCGGAAGTGAGTTTCGGTCGACCAGACCAATGATTGTCCAGGACTTTCGGTCGACCTAAAGTAGTTTCGGTCGACCGGAACTACAGTTTTCAGGATGCCCAAGAATTGTGTTTTTGTTCATCCGATGTCCAAATGATTGATCGTTTTAGGGCTTTTCACACCCGTACATGAAGGATCTTAATATGCTAAGTATGCCCTATTCCATCATTGTTTTATATGACCCCTAAAATGCTAAAGGATCTTAAAGTAAGTACATAGTTGCAAAGTCACGTTATTGATTGATGTATTGCGTACACCTAGACACGATATGCATGTTCAACCGTAACTAGGTTAAAAGATGAACAATGTGATGATTGTAATGTTGTTTGATGTATTGTAATTAAAAGACGGATTGGGATTAATTTTGGTACATCGTTAAAGATAGAAGTAAGGATCTTCATTGAGAATGAGGATGTGCTTCTCG
The DNA here is from genome assembly GCA_001647135.1 of Pontederia paniculata. NCBI lineage: Eukaryota > Viridiplantae > Streptophyta > Magnoliopsida > Commelinales > Pontederiaceae > Pontederia > Pontederia paniculata. Next base: position 8,294 of record LTAE01007841.1, on the reverse strand, counting down.
GGCAAGTAACGTCTTCACCAGATGTGGTGATGTGCTACCCAGGGCAAGTAACGTCTTCACCAGACGTGGTGATTGTGCTACCCAATGCCCAAAGGTGGGGCAATATGGTCTGATCAACCAAAAATGTTGTTGTACCAAAACCCCCAATCGAGATAAGATAATAAAAGGACATGTGACTATGGGGACGGCTTGAGGACGGCTTGGGGACGGCTTATGTGAAGTTAGATGATTAACTTCTAAATGTCACATGATAAGAAGATTAAAGATGAAGAATGACATGAACGATAAAGTTAAGCCAAAAGGGCTATATGCATTGAAGGCAATGCCAAGTACGACGTTCATGGTTAAAGATGCATTATATTGATAATGCTAAGCATATGGTGCATTATATTGATAATGCCAAGTTAAGTAAAGTTATGATGAAATAAAGATGCATTGTAATGATAATGCATAATCAAGATAAAGAAAGCAAGTAAAGATGAAACATAGGCTTAAAGTAAGTCCATGAGCATAATTGGCTAAGAAGTCAAAGCAAAGTAAAGATGAGGGTCATATGTTGACCCTAAGTTGGGTTAAAACCCTATGATATGCTCTATGTTTATATGCATGACATGTAGGTCTTTTATTTATATATGGGTGATATGATTCACTCATTCTTCGGCCTTTACATACTCTAACGGGACGAAAGTCCCCTGCTTCTGGATCCTGCAGGTGCGAAGTAATAATGATGCATATGTAATGATGGAGCTGCTCAATGGTGACTAATGCACATGGTTAAGTATGGACAAAGTCTTAGAGTCGAGTTATGTCATGTATTGTCTTTCTTTTGGACTATGTATCGCCTTCGGGCAAATGTTGTAAACTCTATGTCTTTTTATGTTATGTGACCTTTATGGACAAGTTGTGTATGTTTAAAGTCATGTACTCGGATTATGTCGTCCTTTAATCAAGTTTATGTGTCTTCCGCTGATTCGCACAATTGTCATGATCTTATCCGTCTATGCTGATTTTCTTCAATGTCGATTTTAATTCCTTGGTCATCTTTGAGTTCTTATGTACATTGACTATAATCGTCAATGGTCAAGTCAAGTTTATTGTCCCGTAGCGTCCCGGAGACCGTTCCGAGCACGTGGCGGATATCGATTCGTCCGCGTGGCGGGGCCCGTTTTCGGGGCGTTACATTTATGGTATCAGAGCCTAAGGTTTGGCTCTAAAGTATGAATGCCTTAGATGATTAAGGCATATGTCTAAGTCAATGTCGTCCTAGAGGTCAAAGTTCTAAGTCTCTAAGAAGTCCAAAGTCCATGTGCAAAGCATCATGAGCAAGCCATCAAGTTAAGAATGCATCTAAGCAGGATCTGATTGTTTATGTAAAGGCTAACCATTTTGATATATGGTTAGTGATGTAATGAAGGAAGATCAAGAGATGTGACACTTCATGCCATGATGGGCGTGATGAGTAATGTGTGTCCATAGAAAGTAAGATTAGAGTACCAAAGTTATGAAAAAAAAAAGGATGGAGGTTATGGACAAACCATCATATGAAGTTTAAAGAAGATTCCACCTCCGACATTGATGAGAATAGGAGTCTGAATGAGGCGATAATATGGCTGGACTCCATAATAAATAAGTTCAAAGGAATACGTTTAGCGGGTATGCACAAAGGGAAATTTTGCAAGGCACCACCTAAGAGGGTAGGTTAAGCCTTGAAAGACATTTACCATTTTACCTTAAGGCTAAAGTAGCAAAGATGGCACCTAAAAGGAATGGTGGGTGATGTTGAGGAAGGGTTTTTCCCATTACATGTTCAAAATAGGGAGAAGAAGAAGAAAGTATGAACCCCTCATGAGGACGAGGGTCGATGGAGGACTACTTCAATGAGTTCTTGAGAAAAAAAAACATCTAGTTGGATGATTAATGATATAAGTATAAGGTTAAGTCCCAAGTTTTTAATGATGACGATCTAAGGATCCGTGTGCAAGTGTCATTATCAATAGTTAAGATGTGCAAGTCTTGATGTGCATTTTATGGATATGACTGAATTTCGATCATGTGATGGATATTGATGTTAAAGCAATACCAAGTTCTCACATTCAAATTGCGATATTTGTGATGAATTATAGATGTCATTGATTGATTATCGACATAATGTAAAGATTAAAATAATTTATCTCAAGATGTTGATCTTGATGAGTATTGTGATATGTTAAAGGATTTTATCTACACTTACGTACATGAATATGTAAAGTGTTGAATAAATGTTAGGTCTTGTGATCAATTTCGATTATGAATGAATCATTAGTTGTCTATGATGGAATATTGATGTTATGTAAAAAAAAAATGATGATGATGAATAGTTTTGATGATTTGAACATCAAAATTGAATATGTTCAAATGCACGTATCTAATTCTCATAAAGATGTGGATCAACTTGGTTTTTTCGAATGCTATGAATAATACATGTATGGATTGATGTGAAAGTCTAAATTCCATAGGACTAAGAGTTTAGCAATTGAGATTGTGAATAGAAATTGTGAATGAAAGATTGAGATGCTACCAAGGTATGATGGCCTAATCGAATTTTAAGGAATGTCATTGAAGACATAGTCAAAGTAAAACATGATGTTCATTGAATGGATAGACCATTGTCTAATCTTAAAAAGAAATTGGATTATTTGAAATGGTGTGTGAAGTGAGTCATGAAGTTTTGTGGGTATCGACTATCAATGCATTTAATAGAAATGAGATTGATGACTTTGTTAAATATGGAAAGTTAGAGATTTTGAGACTTATAGTTCGGATTGAATAATGATACTAATTAAAAGTGGATGATGATACTTATGGATTAAGTTATAACTTATGATCAAAAGATGTGAAAAGTTTGAAAAAAAAAACTTATTGGGCATATGTGATCAAGCTATAAATATATATATAAAAAAAAGGAGCAGTATGAGGTTGAGAGAAGTGGAGTAACTCAAATATAGAAATTGTCCACTCTCTCATGTTATAAGAATATATGGTAATGGACTCCATGGTTGACGATTGATATGTAATCAATGTCCATGAATGATGTAATGATAATCTTTTGGATAAATTAAGTTATAGAATGAATATCTATGGTCCAAGGATTAGAAAGTGGGCTATACATCCATTGCCACAGATGGTGGGCATATGATATTAAATGATGATTATATTTATGCATAATCATGAGGAAGTCATGATGTGTATCTTTAAAAAAAAATTGATACATTATGCATATTATGTTTAATGCATATGCTTATGAATTGTGCATAAGCAATATGAAAAGAAGAATTAATCGTATCAAGATTAATAGATTGATGAGTCATTAGGATATTATGAGTAGGAGTCATCATGGGTATAATTTCTTATTGATTATGATTATACACCTGATTCTGTAATGAGTCAAGGGATATCCAATCTAGAAAGAGATAAAGAGACTCAGTTGAACAAAGTTCGACATTAACGAAAATTAAAGATGACATTGTTGCCAAGAAGAATATTCCTAAAAGAATGGTGGTAACTAGACATTTAGCTGAAGGGTGATGGCGAAGCCTAAGGACAAGTGCCATGCCTTATAGCATTCCATGAATTTGGAAGAAACCACGACAAAGTTAGAAAAGGATACAAGCTTAAAGTGAATATTAAATATGAATTCTTATGAAGGAGTAACTTTTCGAAACCTCCATGTAGAATAATGATGAGTGATGAATCAAGATTGTTGGAGTCAAGACATTGAGGACATGTACTTATGGTCTAATTAGAAAATGGAGATAGTTGAATGTCATTGAGAAAAATATGTGATTAGTGTGTTTAAAAATATGAACAAATGAGTTCAAGATAAGCTCTTATGGTAACTCATTATTATTATCAAGATTGCAATAGAGGATGAGAATGACCAACTTTGGTTTCAAAGAAATGATCGAAGTTATGAGAATGAGGAATTTTATCATAGAACTTATGAAAGATCTCATGGTGATTAAGGTGGATACTTAAAGTAATAAGGATCAAAGTATGTAAGTGAAGTTGCTAGGAATGATTAAAGAATATTTAATGAGACTTTTGGGTATAACTGGTTATATTAAAGGAAACATAGTTAAAGTGCGAACTTTCATGATGGATTTGGAATGCTGAAATCATTCGTATGAAATGACGATGATGATGGAATACAATGAAAAAAAAAGGGTATAGAATAAAGAATTTATGAAGATAAGATTTCATGAATTGCATTTAAGTTGTCCATAAGAAAGAATGAAGCCTCCTTAACTAAGGCGTGAACCTTGTAGGGTGATACTAAATATCAGAGTTACGCAGTGGATAAAGAAAAGATACAGAATGAATGAAATTCGAGGACGAATTTCTTTTTAAGGGGGTTATAATGTAATAACCAGAAAATGGAAATAAGAGGTGGGCCCCATTTTCCCACTTAAAACCCCTCTCATTTGACCTCAAATCCCACCCACTTCATGTATAAAACCCCATCTTACCTGCCATTTTCTCTCTCATCCGAGAGTTCATCTCAAAGCACCTAGTTTGTATCACCAATACAAGAGAAAACAACAAGCCCATTGCCATGGTTGGAGTTCCATCAGAAGAAGAAGGAAAAGGAGAAGAAAGCAAGCAGCCAAGGAAGGTGAAGAAAAGCCAGGGAAAGGTATGTAAAGGGGATCCTCTTCTTCTATTAAGATTTAATGTTCATTTGATTGTCAAATGTTCACATGAAGAAGGAAGAATTAGGATGGTGTTCAGGGTTAGAGCTTA
>LTAE01007840.1:0-16243 GCA_001647135.1 Pontederia paniculata | reverse complement strand
AAAAAAAGTATTTTCCCGCATGTGTTAAGATTTGAGACAAATTAAAGGAGGACTTAAACAAAAGCTTGCCTTGTTTTTGAAAGATCTATTTCGTATCCGATATTGTATGGTTCCACTTTGCAAAAATGGGAGAAAGGAAGAAAATATGAGACTAGTAGTTTTTTAAAAAATACTAAAATTATAATTGATAATAAACAGTACATTTTGATTTTTTTATTTTACTTCTATACATTTTGGCCCCCCCTATATTTTATCCCTGGGTTCGTCCCTGCCTCTCTGGGTTTATGTGGGTCCGCCAATTACATGTAAAGTACTTTACAAGATATTAAACTTGCCGTAAACTAAGATGAGCTCAGAGGCATGAAAAAACATTTGCGGGAGAATGCACAATTGAGATCAGGAAAAAAAGTATTTTCCCGCATGTGTTAAGATTTGAGACAAATTAAAGGAGGACTTAAACAAAAGCTTGCCTTGTTTTTGAAAGATCTATTTCGTATCCGATATTGTATGGTTCCACTTTGCAAAAATGGGAGAAAGGAAGAAAATATGAGACTAGTAGTTTTTTAAAAAATACTAAAATTATAATTGATAATAAACAGTACATTAACAATTTAGAAATAAATTAAACAGCCAAAGATATAATAATTATTTTAAAGTAAATTTAAGTTTACATTTTTTTAAAAAAATTATGGTTTATCATATAATAATTATTATTTATTTTCAATGAGCACAAACTCAATTAAATCTAAAATTATGTTTTATTATATTTTTAGTTTTCATAGGATAATAAAATAATGTATTTATATATGTCTAATATGGATAATTATTTAATTCAAAATAATAAGTTTATACATATAGAAGATATCCATAGAATTACGTTAGATATCTATTTAAGTCATGTTTTTATTATTATATAGTGTTTTAGTTAAAATCAGCATTAACTTATTCTTATATAATTAAGTAATGTATACTTTTGAGTGAGGAAAATAATAAAAGAATATTCACTACTGAATATTTTGGTGCAATGTGTTTATTTATATTTTTGTAATACATTTTTATATATTTTTTGTTGTATAAATCATTTTAATTGTCATTGTAGTTTATAAAAATGTTATATTTGAATTTAAGTTATTAACATAGGAGAGATTGAATTTGCTTATGGAATAATAAATCTTGATCTTCATATTTTTATTTTAACATATATTTTTGTTTTAATGTTAAGTTTTGCCGTTAAAATTTGAATAATTGAATTATGATAGTTATGTTTATTCATTTTCATTCTATCCAATTAATATTTATTCTCCTTTTTTTTATGTTTGATAGGATGATCGAATGATGATATAAGACGATGCAAGTTAACTATTTATTTTTTTTATGTAAAAGCTAAAAATATCTTGGAATATGAGAAGACTATATATTAGAATAAGAACTGAATGTACATTAATGACTATAAAATATATTGATATAATTAAGTTACTCTAATTCTAATTAACGAGAGAGAAAAAATAAATAAATTTTAGAAAAAAAAAGATAGAATGAATGTTCAAAGAGAGCTTTTTGGAATTAGATTGATTCCCAACTTTTAATTATATACAGATTAACCCATTAAACCGCTCATGCTTATTATCACTAGTACCAAATTGAAGCTTACAATTGCAATCTCTTTGTCGGCATGTAATTTAATTGAAACTTGCAAGGTTTGGGTTTGTCAACTCGATGGCTGCTTGTGTTATACTCCCTATTACAACAACAACAACTGTTTATTATTATTAGTATTATTATTATTATTATTATTATTATTATTATTATTATTATTATTATTTTTATATGCATATTCAAGATCAAATATATAAAAATTAATATTTTGCATTAATATGACATAAATATAAAGCAATAAAAATAAAAAAACTATTACTTCTAAGTACTTTGTAACTAGCAACTTTATAATTTATTATGTTAAAAAAAAGTAATGAAAGATAAAATTGCACTAAAATTGGTTGCAATAATTTTAACTCATAATATATTATCTATGAACATTGCTCTTAATTATTAATGATGTTAGTTAAAATAAAATATTTAATATTTAAAAATATTTTATTATACAAAATGAAGAGTCGTGCGTATTTATATAGAATCGTACAAATTCGTAAAAATCGTATAAACTCTATAAGACTCTATAAGAGTTTACATAATTTTTATAATTATTTTTTAGTAGAATCTAATCGTCTAAGTTATTTAAAAGTTTATGTAGATTTAACTCGTTTTGTTTATCTAAACTCTTAAACTCGTAAAAATTTAAGAGTTTGACAACCTTGTGCCAAACCATTTCTTAAAAGCACTTTACAATTCAAATAATTAATGACAATAATACCTGGGCATGACATGTGATAGTTGAAATCTTAAAGACAACTTATCACATGATTATATATATATTTATATACTAATGAAGAATAATTAGACCAACTAATTGCAAGAGTAAACGTAAAACCAAACATTCATTATCACCCGTTAGATCTCCATCGAACGACCATGTATTCGTCTGCATTAGGTGAACCGTTAGATCTCCATCGATGTGAGTTGAAGTGTTCTTTTCTGGTCGTCACCTCGTCTTCCTCTTCTTCTACTTCTCCTCCTCCTCCTCCTCCTCCCACTGCGAGCAGAAGAGGAGAAGAGCTCTCCGCGCCAATGGACGACCGCGTCTTCCCCTCCGCCAAGCCTGCCGCCGCCAACGGCCCCGCGCCCGCGTTCCCGCCGGCCAAGTCCCAGAACTACCGCCCAATGTACCGCCCCCAGCCCATGAAGCCCTCCCGCCGCCGGAGCCGCCGCAGCTGCTGCTGCTCCTGCTGCCTCTGGATCTTCCTCATCATCGTGGCCCTCGTGCTCCTCGCCGCCATCGCCGCCGGCATCTTCTACCTCCTGTACCGCCCGCACCGCCCCTCCTTCGCCGTCACCGGCCTCCGCCTCGCCACCCTCAACGTCACCTCCGGCAACCAGCTCGTCTCCCGCTTCGACCTCAACGTCACCGCGCGCAACCCGAACAAGAAGCTCGTGTACACCTACGACCCCATGTCCATCTCCGTTTTCTCCTCCGGCGTGGACGTCGGAGACGGTTCGTTCCCCGCGTTCGTCCACGAGGCCAAGAACACGACGCTGCTGTCCGCCGCCGTCTCCGCGGCCTCCGGGAAGACCCTGGAAGCGACGGCGGCGTCGGATCTGAAGAAGAAGAGCAGCCTGCCGCTGGAGATCGACCTGGAGACCAAGGCCGGCGTGAAGGTGGGCGGCATGAAGTCGAAGAAGATCGGAATCAGGGTGCGGTGCGAGGGCATCAGCGTCACCGTGCCGAAGGGGAAGTCGCCGGCGACGGCGACCACTTCGCCGGACGCCAAGTGCACGGTCAAGGTCAGAGTCAAGATCTGGAAGTGGACCGTGTGAAAGAAAAAAAAAATTATATAAACAGTAGAAAGCTTGCAATTTTTTTTACCGCTATTTTTGCATGCATGCACGTGAAGTAAAATTAGTTAATTAATTAATTAATTACCATGATTATTATTAAGCTAAAGGCTTGTAAATTTAGGGGAAATGGTGGGAAATTTGATAATTTTTTTCCTTCACTTTGATTTGTTTGTTAACTTTGTTTTGTTGTATCTTTTTTTTTATGTGGATTGATTGAGATGTAATTTTTACTTGTCTTTTTGGTGTTATCATTAATTTTTCTTGGAAATTAAACAAATGTAATATTGCAATTTTTTTTCATGGAGATTAAACAAATGTAAGATTGCAATAAGAGTGAGCTGTACATTAATTGGTAGATTCGCTTTCCTTCTTCTTCTTAGTTGTGATCAATTAATTGAGCATCTTATTTTATTGTGATAACTTGAGCTTAGTAGCTACTTGGTTTAATTGGTAAAAGTTGATTTTTTCTAACAAAAAATTATTATAAAGGAAAACAAATTATATTATTATGAATTATAATAAATGGTAAAAATGAGTTTGCCATTGAAAAATGATTAAACCTTCAATATTTTGTTGTCTAAAAAAATTATTATTTGGTTATAACAAATGATAAAATTAAAGTAAACCAAGGAAATAATGTTGTGGGTGGGCGTCGGTGGGAGATGTGTTCTCCTCTTCTCTCTTCAATTATTATGAGAGAGAGAGAGAGAGAGAGAGAGAGAGAGAGAGAGAGAGAGAGAGAGAGATATGTTGAAATTTACATACAACTCTCTTTTTGTGTTGACCTAGCTACATATTGATGTTACTTGAAAATCATATGATCATGAGTTTCAAAACAGGAAGGAATTCCAAATAGGAAAATCATATGTACATTTCTCCTTTTTAATAAAATGTTCATATTAAATTATATAGGTACGAATCAGTTTCTAGAGACGTATATGTCCTTCTGCAATTAATTTGACAGACAAAATCTTCAAAAGGTTTGGACTTGATTAATTAGCAATTGAAATAACAAAATATTAACATTGTGCAGCACATTTGGCAATTAATACAAATGCACCGTCGGAAAAGCTTGTACATTTTGAATCATAGGATAAATAAAGGTAACTTTTTTTATTTAATTCATTAATATAAACGGGTAACACATCTTTTTTTTCCATTGATGCACATCATTTTTTTACTTATGAATTAATATAGAGAAAAATGAATATATCATGTACAATTTTATTGATATTATATTTAACATAATTTAAATTATTAAAATTTAATTTTATAATTATGATCTATTATTATATGGTCATAATTATATATATAATAATTAAAAATATACGTGACAGGATAGTTGTATGACACACACATTAATCTTATTAATTACTGACGATCCCTAATTTATTAAAAATTCAGAGGTGGGGACATGTAATTAATAATAATTAATTATTAAGAGGCCACAGAAATTATTGTGACATAATAAATTCACACTAAGTGCAACTGTTACATAATAAATTGAATAACTTTAATGCATTCGACATGTTGCTAGAAAAGAATAATGCGGTTACTGTTAACAGCATATCATGTCTTTGAGCTTTGAGTCATGCAAATTGCAAAGGAAGATGGAAGAAGAAAAACGTGCCAATGTGCCATGACAGTTGCCATTTTGCCAGGCGTGTTGAAAAAAAAGAATAATAATTCACAGCTTGTTGTTGTCACAAGGAGCAAGCAAAAAGTGCTTCCCCACAATTGACATATCTTATTCAATGTTATCATAACCGGACCGAAGATCGAATCGGATGATCAATTGGATCACGATTGAATCGATTCGATCAGATTTAATAAGATTGAACCGAATTATATTAAAATAATATTATTTATAATACTTTATAATATATAACATGATTAATATTATATAAAAAATATATAATAATAACTGATTAATAATTAGATATAATTTAAAATTGTGTTTACTATATGTTTATACTATTATGTTTTTTTAAAATAATGATGATTAATACACTATTATTATTTATTATGTGATGGTAATAATCTTATATTAATTTATTTTATTTTGACTCATTTTTAGTTTAATTATTTTCAATTTTCACCATCTTCCTTTATGTTTCTCTTAATTCTCCTATAATTTTCCATTTTATTTTCATTTTTATTTTGCATAATGTTATTTTTTAAATCATTCTATTTCTTTCAATACTTTTTGACCTTGATTTAAGTTGAATCATTTTTAAAAATAATATTTATTATATTAAAAAAGTAATTCATATAAAAATGCATGAGATTGATAAATTATTATTTATATAATATTAATAATATTATATTAATTATTTTACCTGAAATTATTTTATTTTAACTTTTTTTCTTTTTATTTTCATTTATTTTCCTTATTTATTCTCCTCCTATTTATTTTGTATTTTTAATTTTGTTCTTGCCAATTGGTTTACTTTTATAAAATTTAATGCTTACCCTAAATTATGTTATTTGATATTATTAATATACTAATAATGCTATATTAATTATTTTAATTCAAATTATTGTTCACTTTCCTATTACTTTAGTTAGCTTTCAATTATTATCAAATCTTTCTTTTTTTTAATTTCCGTTTCTTCTCCTACCATATTTATTGTTATTTCTAATTTTATTTTTAATAATTTCACTTATTTTTCTTTTATACATTTGTGCTTTCATTTTTTTAATTATTTTTCACATTGATTAAGCTTTTCTTAAAATTTGAACTCAAACTCGGTTTTTTACTAGTTCGTCGGTTCATCGGTTTTGCCCAGTTCGAACCGATTTAATCCGGTTCAACTTCAATTCCGTTTTTGCACTAAAATCGGACCAGGCCAGCCACCGGTTCGCGGTTGAACCAGTCGAACCGGCCGATCCGGTCCGATTTTAATAATATTGATTTTATTTAATAATTTTCTTTTTTTATTAATTTATGATGTTATGGTAAAACTTCGTTTGAAACGATATGGTAGAAAGCAACGTACCACTTGAAGGACATGATTGGTTGTGGATTATTTTTTAGTGTCTAAAGTTATTAGCATATGTTTAATTCGGTATTCGAACGAAAGTGAAAATAATTTAAAATCTTGATTAAATTGGTAGTTTCAAAAATTGAATTAAGAACTATTAGCTCACGTCGTCCTTTGAAATGTAGACCCTCTTCAGCCAACTTGATTTATAATTTTCTCTTTTTTTTAATGGTTTGTAGCTTAGTTTAGAAAAAAGTTCACATAGGAAGAAACCAAGACAGGTTGCTGTGGGGACTGTTCATTATTAACCTCATAATCTCATTAATTCAGTGGAAGACAGAGAGTTTATTTTGATAAAATGATATTTTATAACTTTAATATAATTGGTCAACAGAAAAATAATCTTTGACTAATTAGTTATTAAAGCTGAATTTTAGATTTTCTTTTCACAAAGTCGTCTTATTTAATCTTCTTAAAATAATTTCTATATTTTGATAGAAAATAGTGATTTTATTTGATTTTTTTCTAAAAATATTTTCTTTATGAATATTAATTGTGTAATTTTTTTACGGATATTGAAGATGTATAGTAAATAAACTTATTAATAAATAAAAATAGAAGGTCCTACGATGAATATCAAATTTATTTCCAAAGTTATTTATAATAATAATAATAATAATAATTTTATTATTATTATTATTGTTATTAACTTGTAACATGTATTTTTAAAATTGGGTCACAAACTTCTCTTACAAATTTCAAACTTTGGAGTCACCAACATATGTCAAGCGATATTTGGTGTATCGTCACCTCCCACGATTTTAATATTTCATAATGTTTAGTTGTATATTAAATAAATGAGGGGTACACTTTTTGTCTAATTTACTGTACTTTTAATAAGGTTTTTATAGGCATGATTGTAAGTTATTTAAAAAACTTCACCACTTAAACGAGACAAGCATAAGTGATCCTATAAGGTAAGTAGTTAGGGTGTGTTTGGTGTGATTGGGAGAATGTTTCTGCTATTTCTTTGTTTGGTGAAAAAAAATAAAATTATTTTTTCTTAAAAATAACAGTAATTTATAACTATTTTATGTTTTTTTTAAAAGAAGCAAAACTGTTTTTTTTTTTTCATGGCACCCAACAATCAGCTTTAAAAAGAGCAAGCTAAACAATTTCTCCAAACGCAACTTATTTTTTTTAGTGTGACAAAAATATATAAAAAAATACAATTGAAATCAATAGACAACTCTAGTAAATACTTCATCATTTAAAAAAAAGACTCTAATTCAAATTTCTTTGTATACATAATATTTTTATTAAGAATTTTATCCATCACAATCAAAGTGTGTAATATGGGACAAATATCAAATTAATTGAACTCACTAGTATCGAGATTTCAACATATGGTCAATGCATATTAGTGCAGTATAAATTAAAAAAAATTGACTGAAAAAGAAAACACAATTGGAGTTAATATCGTTCATTAAATAAGAAATGAAACAAGAATTGCATGCCACCGACACCCATCGTCCACCTCCATTTAAAAAATAAATAAAATTTCCACACGTTTACTCAGATGAAAATATGTCTGGTCTCCTTTTTAGACAAGCGTCCAATAAAATTGGAACCATATGAACAGTATTAACAATTAGTTTTAGCTCTTTATTACAAAACTATTTGTTTCCAAAATAAGGATAACTTTGAATAAATAAATGTTACGTTTGAAAATATAATAAGATGGCATGACTTATGTCAGCCATTATCTCTAATCAATAGTTACATAAAGGAATACACAAATAATATATTTATTGACAATTTACATGGGCATTTTTCGTTGTGACTATCTGAAAATTGCTGCTTTAGTTTTAGGAAAAAAAAACGAATTATTAGAAAACTAAGTTTTTTTTAATAATATATTTTAGTGAAATACAATGATGTTACCATTATGGACATATTTCAAGAAACACAACCTTAATTTAATTCAGGACCTCCTGTTGGCATTCAGTTGGCAAGACACATATTTGCTAAAATTCATTGGCGTCAAACCTACCAAAAAATCATTAATAAAACTTTGCTAGTATTATTACAATTCACATTTGTATGATTCACTAAAGAAAATAAGCTTCTAAAAAAGTGGATAAATAAATCAAATTTTCATAAAAATCAATTTTTATTTTGGGAAGCTTCTCATAAACTAATCACAAAAAAATCTTAATCATCTATTTTTTTCTTCGATATTAATCATGATATTAAAAAATATCAAGGAGAAGAACATAAATCCGATTAAGAAGATTTAATTTGATAACTAATTATTTAATATACCTAAATTAAGATCTTAATTAGATCACACGCAAGTGGCGGTGGACCAGTATTAGCCCAATGGGTTCATCAGTCCGGTCTGACCCGGTCTGACCGGGTTCGGAGAACATATATATTAACCGAACCCAAACTAATCGCCTCCCACTTCTCTGCCACTCAACTGTTCCTTTGTTTTTTTTCCCCCTTCGATTCCTCGCTTCTCTCTCTCTAAAAGGAAGAGATCGGCCGGAGCTCCGGCACCGACGCCGGCGAAATCCCTCGTTCTCCGCCGCCGAAGGAAGTTGCGGCCGCAGATCCGCCCCTCTGCTCGGCGGTCGAGGTACGTCTCTCAGCTTCTCCACATTGTCTTGCTCGTCGTTCGTCTTCGTGGATCAGTTCTTCCTCTCGTATAGGAACCCTAGACATTGTTGGAGGTAAGAGAAGACTAATTCTTGATCCGTGACAGTGATATAGCATGAATCTCGAAGGGACGGCAGAAATTGTTTAGCGATCGATGTGTGAGCAGAAGGCATATCGAACTATTGGAATGTAATCGCACTCGTAGATCGTACTTTCGTGTATCCTTTCACGCGGAAGAGGAATGCTCATATTTTTTAATGTCCGTGTGATATTAAATTAAAGTGCATTTTGCCTGGGAGCATATAAAACGTAGATGGCGCCAGATTTTTTTGCTAGTAATCTGTTTGGGATCTCAAGTTTAGTTCACAAAACAAGCAAGAAGCAGTGGTTTATCAACTATAGTTTCTTCTTTGGATCTTATTCTAGTATATGAACTGTAATATAACCTTTATTTGAAATCCTAATCTTAATGTGGAAATATTGCATTCTCTTAAATGTTGTGCCAACAATAGAGGTAAAAATGATAGTTTTATGTTATTGAGCTTTTCGTACTAGCTTCTGTGTTTACATCTTGCGTAGATACAGTTAGATGTGTTTGTTCTCACTCCTTACTTTCTTCACTTTGCAGGTGCATAGTTTCTCATTTTGTCACATACATCAGCTTTTCTGACTGAAGTTCCGAGTTTTTGGACAACACCAAACGATGGCTTCATCATTCTCTCTGGGGCAACCTTCTAACATTTACAATGCTGAAACTTGTATTTTCTCTGTCCAGATGACCAGTTAGCTATATTTTAGTAAATCTGTGAAAAAGATTCACCCAATTTCTGAGTACTGCAAGGATGGTGATCAGCAAACAACTTCTGCTCACCTACCTTTATATATTCATTTACATCTGTCTCTCATCAGGAGTTATCCTGTATAACAAGGTAAAACCTCATTGTCTTTTTCAGCAGGTTCTTCTTTTTTTCTTGTTTACTAGAGTATAATAATATTGCTACTTTGCATCTTCCAGTTCATTCACAACTTTCAGAGGTTTAGATCCTTGATTTATGAGTATAAGAAAATACCAATTTGGCTATTTCTTTAACTATCTAAGAGAACAATAAAACATAAGCATGTGAACTTTAGTATTGTTTGTGTTAGGATCCAGATACCCTAATATGAATAGTCTGTTTTACGTACTGCAAACAAAGCAATGTAGTGCGATTGTGGGGCAGATGTATTTGACATGTTTTTTATATTTACCATAATGGTTACACGAGATGCTTTTATGCAAGAAGTATGTAGTAAGGCAAATTGTTAAAGTTCAGGCTGGCACAATTTAATTTGCTTCCTGAGCACTCGCCTATACTATATCGCATTCTTTTTGATAATTTTATTGCATCGCATCCCAGTGAAGATCATTAAATTCCGTCACTTTGTATCTGTTGAACTTGATACTCAATTTAGAGAGTATATGAAGCTTATTACTGTTAAATACAATGAATTCGATTGGGAAGTCCAATAGCAATGTTAATTGATTAGGTTTTCAGCAAATGACCCCCCAATATCTAGCCAAAAAATTACTTGGTTTATTCCTGTCTTATTCTGCTTGGAAGATTGATAATCAGAACTATTTGCAACAGTTAACAATCTTGCTACTGCTGACCGTTGAGTTTCTTACCAAATAAAGCATGAATCTGAATACTCTTTCATTTCTGCTTCATGCAGTGGGTACTCTCTCCAAAGTATTTCAAATTTCCTTTTCCCATAACTCTTACTATGATTCATATGGGCTTCTCTGGGGTTGTTGCTTTCTTTCTTGTTCGCGTTTTTAAGGTATGTTTATGTTCTATTACGTTAAACCAGCTTCTTCTCCTTGTTTTGCTCATATGTTGATTTACTGCAGTTGCCTGTATGTTGATGGTGGAAATGACTTTTTCTGCTTTGACCTTTCTGAGTGACATGTATTACATATCAATTGTAACAAGCACTATAGAAAATAGGCAGGCATGTAGGAATTCAAAACTTTTGTCAAATTAGTTAGCTCTCTTACCATTTTAAGAAAGTTGGAAAGAAAAAGCAAGCTTTCTCTAAATTTTAATGTGGAACCAGTACCCTCACTGACGCAGATTTTTGTATCAGATAAAATACAAAGCTACGTTACTGAAGGCAGGCTGTTTAATGGTGGATTTGCTGTACTCTATATTTTTATGGTTAATTCAAAATAATTTGCTGCCTTATTTTTACATCATCAAGAATTTTCATTAAACAATAAAACAGTGGACATAAGCGAAATAGTAATTTAATGTATCAAAGTAAACATCTTAAAGAACTAAAATAGATGAGTAATTAGTCTGGATTATCTGCTTCCTTTGGACTCATTTCATCATGGAACAGGGACCCTTGAATATTCAAAAAAGAAATGAATGTCCTTCTGATCATGTTAATTTTCCAACTTTTGCTCCAAGCGGAAGAGCAATAGTGTGTCCATTTATTTGTATTGTTTGAACATCATACCAGAGTTCTTCAGTTTTTAATATCACATTACAATTAATATAGCCACACATCAGAGTATTGATATGCTGAAGTGAGCAATGCTACTTTATGTTGTCTCAATCTGATTGTAATGTGTTGTTCAATAAAATTATCAATGAGGTAAACTTATCAAATTGCACTGGAAACAGTAATGTACTTTTTCATGTAAAGGTATTACTTAACCCTTTCTTTCTTAGGACATCTGATCCACTCATATTTGTTAAAATTGCAGGTTGTTACACCTGTTAAAATGACTTTTCAGATGTAAGGATCCTATCTCTTCCTACACATTTCAACCTACAGCGTCACTAGTGTTTCTTTTTTTCTTTTAGAATACTTTTTGAAAGGGTTCTTTTAGAATACTTGTTTGATCTTTACTTTTTGTCTTCCACAGATATGCAACATGTGTCATACCAATTAGTGCCTTCTTTGCATCAAGCCTTTGGTAAGGCAATTCAAGTAACATTACGTTATAACACTTTTTTGCATTTTCTGATGAGCACATTCTCAAAAAAAAAAAATCTCTGATGAGCATGTTTGTTGTTGCATAAATTGAAATTATTAATAAAATTTTCACGAGAACTTGACAAAATATATTGACATGTTTTCAATGTTGATCCTTGTTATTTTTCATTAATGTGTTAGTTGATATGACACTAGATATTATACTCTTAGAATATATGCATATTTGAAGTTGGGCTATTTCTGTATATTTGCATGCCTGTATAGCGGTATGCTATGATCTTGAAGCTAGATGGGTTCACTGTTTAAGTGAGTTTCATGCCTTGAGATGAACGATCCATAAAGTTAGGATGTTCTAATTGTACACGAGTAAACAGTCCATTGATTATACCTGTGCAATTGAGGTATAGTTTTTTTTGAGAATCCATTGAGGTATAGTTTTATTGGTCTAGAAAGTTGTGACTTGCACATTTTTTGTGAATGATAAAAGGAAAATATTTTTTTCCTGCATGTTTGATATCTTATATTTGTTTCACAAGCTTTAGTATTTCTCTAGCAAGAATAGAACAGTCTACTTTTTCTGTTGTAACTTTGGTAATGCTTGGTGTCTGTACTAACAAATATTTTTATCCTCTAGAATTTCTAATCATTGATCTTTTTCCTCATACTATTTTATTTCAACAAGTCCAAGCAAAATATGTCCTTAAGATAATCACTTCCTATCTCTGCCAAAAAGATATCAGGAATTTGTGGTGTTTGGCAATTCATCTGTTATATGAGCCTAAAATGGTGACGATGTATTTCTGGCAGGTTCGGAAACACTGCTTACTTGTATATCTCAGTGGCTTTTATTCAGATGCTCAAGGCCTTAAGTAAGTTCTTATACACATACTAATATGAAGATAATTTTAGTGACGCCAATGCTCTAACTATATTCTATTTGAAACCATGGTAATTGTTTCAGTGCCTGTGGCAACATTTATCATGGCTGTTATTTGTGGCACGGACAAGTTAAGGTCTGATATTTTCTTGAACATGGTGCTGGTCAGTGTTGGAGTTGTGGTTTCATCATATGGGGAAATTCATTTTAATGTAATTGGAACAGTTTACCAAGTCACCGGTATATTTGCAGAAGCTTTAAGACTTGTTTTAACTCAGGTCCTTCTTCAGAAGAAGGGTTTGACACTTAATCCCGTCACCAGTCTATATTACATAGCACCTTGCAGGTACTTAATATATTACTGAAATATTTTTGTGTAATGACACTGTCACCAGTCTATATTACATAGCACCTTGTAGTTTCTGTTTTAAGATATTATAACTGATGCTAATTAGGCAATGCTTTATCCAATGCTCAACATGCTTCAGTTTTTATCATAAAAGGTTAGCTTCAGAAACTACCAGTTCAGAAATGATACCATCTAATTTATGCATGAATCCATCTGTTTGGTTCCTAAGAACCAAATAAACAAACCTGAATCTTTTTTTTCTGGGCAAAGATTTATTGTCTTGAACTTTAATTTTTCATTTTATTTCAAATATTTGTCTATTTGAAGGAAGCTTTCTATATAAATAACGTTCAACTTTGCACTCCTAAAAATATGTTCAATTTAACATTTCAGTGTCTTCAGATATTACTGAATTAAATTGTCGAAATAAAAGAAAATGGCTAGATCTTAAACAAAAGGGATTGGCTAGAGAAAAATAAAACAAATCCACATTTTTTAACATGCGTACAGTCAAAATGCTCCTAATTAGGTATATCCCATGTCTCCTATTCTTAACCTTTTGCATACACCCTTGTAGATATTTTAACGATTTTAATACAAAAAGATTTCAAATCTCATATTGCTCTTTCCCTCAAAAAAGGAGAAAAAACTGCATGGCTATGTTACAATCTGGGGCATGTGCCTTGGATGCGAATATGTTGCCATGGTATATTGATTTTATAAATGTCATCCCAATTACAGTAGCTTTGGATAAAGTCAACCTGTAATATAGGTTTCGAATTTTCCAGGTACGAAGTGGAGAAAGCTGCCACTAATCTTCTATTTTTTATACTGCTTTTTGTTCATTGAATACGGTGGAGTGATATTCTTGAAACTGTTGTAAGTAACTAATATTCACCTTTCCTCATGCAGTTTCTTATTCCTATTTGTACCTTGGTATGTACTGGAAAAACCAGCAATGGAAATCTCGCAGATCCAGTTCAATTTTTGGATTTTCTTCTCAAATGCTCTATGTGCATTGGCCTTGAACTTTTCTATATTTCTAGTAATTGGGAGAACTGGAGCAGTGACTATTCGAGTTGCTGGAGTTTTGAAAGACTGGATACTGATTGCTCTTTCAACAATCATATTTCCCGAGTCAGCTATTACCGGTCTTAATATAATTGGTTATGCAATAGGTGCCTTTTGTTTCTTTACACCGTCTATTTTGCACTTACTATTTTCTCTAGGAATACAATTTCATTTCATTATTTTTTTCTCAGCTCTCTGCGGTGTTGTAATGTACAACTACTTGAAGGTCAGGGATGTGCGTGCATCAAATCAACTTCCTGTTGAGTATAGCTCTGATAAAGCGACCAAGGTGAACATGATTACTTCAAAATCGAATCTCATCACACGACTTTGGAGCACTACTTGATGTATTTTTATTCTTATCGACTCTGGACAGTGCAACCATCTAACCATGCTTCTTTCTCTTGCATAGTACTAAGTGATTATAGTTCCACCTGCTTTATTGTTAACATTCTTTTTATGATGTATACAGGATTGGAAACTGGATAAGAAGTTATTAGATTCTTATGCTGATGATAATGACAAAAGTGCGGGGATTGAATCTGGGGTTTCAGCTTCTGATTCGGTTGTCGATGAAGAGGCATCTCTTATTCCCTCCTCGAAATTGTCATTCATTGGTCGAAGCCAATCTGGTAGTCACAGTGCCTAGTCAAACATGTCACATTCTTTACCAAGTATACACATTAGTTTCAGCCTCAGTTTATCCCCATTTTTTTTCACAGAAACCTTTTCAGGGGGCATTCTGTGGCATATTCAATTGCCACCGTATAAAAACTCTAGCTGATTGTAAGTTCATTTTCCTTTCGCTAGCTGAGTGAATAGAAATGTAACTAACACAGATAACAATCGACACATTGGCTAGATCTGTCACAGAGGGTTTAGAGATATTTATGATGGCGAAGGATTGTTAATGTCATGATATTCACGCATGAAATGGTTCTTAGGATGTTCTTATCTTGGGAAAATTGGATTTTTATAGTTTATTTCACATTCTTATGCTTGATAATAATAGTTATCTTGATTAGTGAAACATGCGCTTAATTTAACTGAAAAAGGATGATATTATATAATTTTCAAATCGTACATATAACAGTTCAAACCTATATAAAATGATCGCCTCATGTTAATAACAAGTATAAATTACCCCAAAAAAGAGATTGTTTAACTAAAATTTACTAGCTAAGTTTCTTAATGAGAACGTATGTCTAAAAGAAAAAAAGAAAGAAAGGGCCACATAACAAATGTTAGAACAATAGCATTGATGAATTGCCATGTAACAAAACATGATGTAGTAAGCACAATAATAATTCAATTACATGGCACATCAGGGAACCAATAATGAGGCACACCCTGCCATTCCAGCAGCATACAAGAAGCAAAGAAAATTATGCAGAAACAATCTTCTATGTTTTTTAATCTAAACATGTTGAAAAAATCCCAACATTTGGTTCCTTTAACTAACGAAGAAGTAAGTAATAATTTAGCTGAAACAAGAAATTGAAGAGCAGCAAAGCCAATTAGGAAGCCTGCTCAATATCTCTATGTATGATCATATGTATAATCTATGTCATGAAACAACAACTAATTCCTACAAACAAGCTACTCGACCACATGCACTGCATGCATTCCAGGCAGTTGCATTGCTCATCAATCCATGCACACTACAATAACTCAAATTAAGATCACCTCATCAAGCCCACAATGCAAGGGCCGACATGGCCCCGGCGCCGAGGAAGAGCGCGAGGTACGACGCCACCTGAAGCCGCACGTTGCAGCTCATCCGGTGGCTCAGAAAGTCGGCGGCGATGAGGTCGACCAAGGCCATGTATATTAGAATTCCGGCCGACACCGAGTCCAGCAACC
>LTAE01007839.1:0-21857 GCA_001647135.1 Pontederia paniculata | reverse complement strand
AGGTTAGCAATTAATTGACAAACCAAAAATGAGATAAAGAGAGCTGGGATTTAATCAATATATGCATATATCTTGGTATAAAACTCTACATGTCAGCCATATGAAAAGTTTGGGAAACCAAGATTATATACAAGAAAGAATATACATTTAAGCTGAAAATGAGTAGAAAATGCAAGTGTTTGGGCACAAAAGTATCTATATAAAAACTACTTATCAGTTGTCTGCAACCATATTTTCTTCTCGATAACAATGATTACAAGTAAAAGTTACAAAATGATTAGAGAAATGTTTGATATCTCCCAAAATGTTCCACAACTTCCATGGTGGGTGAATTCTGCCGTTGATGAGCTGCACCAGGTTAAACAAATCTATCTCCATAATAATGTCGCAATATCCTTCCCTTATAGCTCTCTTTATCCCTTCCAACGCACCTCTAGCTTCTGCTTCTAGTGTTGTTGATGCGCGACAGCCTATTGCCCCTGCAGCTAAGATAAAACCCTCATTAGTGTGGATAATGTAACCTGCTCCCCCTCTTTCCCCAGCACTGACGAAGGACCCGTCCGAGTTAGTTTTAACCATGCCAGGGGGAGGGGCTCCCACTGGATCATATGTCGATCCAGGGGCGAGTTGCCTTAGAATAATGGTGCGTATAATATTCCGTGAAGCCAACCAAAGCTTTAACCCATACCGCAGGGACAGTTGCCGACTGGGATTTAAATAGTGTGTCATTTCTTAAACCCCAAAGACCCCATAGAGAGAAAGCAAATAAGGTTTGAAGTTTACGCATTGATTCGGTAAATAGAGAGGAACCCTCATATATCCAACTACACAAGTGTCAGCTCTCTTTGTGTTGAATCACCATATACGAGCGACTCCGGTATTCCGATGAACACCTTGAATTTATTACGCGACATGTGTCTTAAAATGATCCCATAGCTCCAGTGCCATAGGGCACGTAAAGAACAGATGGGTTGCTGACTCAGGCAAAAGGCCACACAAAGGGCACAAAAGATCAAGATCTGAAATGAAAGTTAACGAATAATCCTTCGTAGGTAGACGGAGGTGTAAGAGTTTCCACAAAAAAGACATTAATTTTAGGCGGTATGTTTATATTCCAGACTGCTTTCCAAGTCGGCCTTCCAGATCCCTACGATGTGTTTAGCTAGCGGCTTATGGAGTAATACACTGAACGAGCAGTGGGTCTACCCTGGGTGTCATGAACCCAGCACCATTTGTCATCATCAGCGTGTGTAGGTAAATATATATCAAGTATGTGATCCACCATAGTAGGACCAAAGCAATGATGCAAAAAAGGAATGTTCCAACAATTATTCAGCATGAGATCATTTACACACATATAATGATTGAGCACGTTAACATTTGTAAACATAGGCATTAACCTCAGTAGGGTGCAAAAGATCCACAAATCCTTTAGTATATTTGTTTTGAACCCTTGACTTATATGTTTTTTAATACCATGTTTAATTACCTCCAGAGATTTTAAAATCATCCTCCAAGTCCAAGTCCTATGTGTGTTACCATGTTTAGTCTCCTGGGCACCAGGGATAGAGAGTGTCATACTTATTGATAATTAGGTTCACCCATAGTGTGTTTTCCTCATTCAATATCCTAATCAATAGTTTAGCATGAAGAGTTGTTCTCATTAACCTTGAGTTTATGATTCCGAGCCCCACGCATGTTTTTGGAAGTATCCAGGGACGGACCTATATGTTTATTAGGGGGGGCCATGGCCCCCCTAATTTTTTGGTGATCTACTATAACTATACTATAATTATGTAAATAGTAGTTTAATTTTAGAAGTAGTAATGTATTGGGCCCCCCTTAGATATACAAATTAATTAGTCTTTGAAATCATAATAAAATCAAATAATTTAACTTCCATCTAAATGTCATGATTAGTGGCTAAATTATGTGTATCCATATTTTAATTAATATGTATGCATGATCCTTAAAGTAAATGCAAAATAAATTTATATTGGGCTATTTAAGTTTTGACTTTCTATTTATTTAATATGACTGAAATTAAACTTTATATATATATGAAACATAACGAATATAAGATAGCTTCTACCAATCCGTTTCTATTTATTTATATTAAAAAATTGCTGAAATTTTTTTTCTAAATGATTTTTATGATTTTATTTGATGATATGCTCTTCTTTGAATTTAAACAGCATAAATACTAGGCTTTTTTAAAAAAAAATTAATAATATTAGTTGATTATATTATTTATTATTTTTAGAGTTATTATGTCTTAGCCCCTACCACCTTCCTTCTTTGACCACAAGAAACCCTAGCAAGCCTCTCCAGATTATCTAGGACACCCTCGGAGATGTATGAGACTCCTAATGAATAGTTAGACATAGAATTAAGTACCGATTGTATTAATACCGACCTTCCTGCCATATTGAGAGTTTTCATTTTCCAACCTGATATACCTAATATTCTAGAGGTCATCCTGTCTACCAGTTTAGCCTGAATGGATATGGGAATGCATTTGTATGAAATCATAGTACTCAAATAACTAAAAGGAAAAGATCCTATTCTCATCCCTAATTTTTTTTATGGCATTTTTCCTTCTCTGGTCTAGTTTCGGAGGTTGATAAATTTCATATTTCTGGGGGTTAATCTTTTGATTAGTTAGGATGTTGTATAACTCCATAATTTTATTAATTGTCTTACAATTTTTCACCGTAGCCATAACACAGATGATTAGGTCATCCGCATAAAGGAGATGATTAATGGAGAAGGTGCCAATTGAATAGGGAACTAGTGAGCCTGAGATTACAACTTGGTTCATTAATGACGACAAAACTTTAGATATGAGAGTAAAGAGATAAGGAGACAAGGGGTCTCCTTGCCTAATTCCCTGCTGACTCCCAAAGTATGAGGATGGGGTACCATTAATCACACATGAGAATGTGGGGGATTTGACACAAGCCATAATCCAAGAGATGAACTTAGATGGAAATCCCATAATATTCATAGCATTCTCTATAGCCTTCCAAGCCACTCTATCAAAAGCCTTAGCCATGTTAGCCTTAAGCAACATACCATTCCTACTTCCTTTAGTCATGGAATGAGCTAACTCTTGATATATCAGAATATTGTCATGAATGAATCTGTTTGTTACAAAAGCTGATTGTGATGGATCAATTATGTTTGGTAAGACATATTTTAACCTTACTGTTAATATCTTGGATACTGCCCTATATATTATATTGCATAATGATATTGGCCTGTAATCACCTACTGTCCTTGGGTTGTCTACCTTAGGTATAAAGATTAAAGAGGTACTAGACCAATTCTCGGGCATAATCCCTGTGCTAAAGAAGTGTAGTATCTCCCTTGATACTGTGTCACCCACAATGTTCCAATATGTCCTATAAAATTCCAATGTGAACCCACCAGGACCTGGCTCCTTACCAGGGGTAGTGACCAGAAAGCTAGCTTAACTTCCTCAAGAGAAATTGGGGACTCTAGACCTGTTATGAGATCTTGAGGGAGGATGGGTAGCTCAGGCCAGTCTGATATATCAACAAGGTATGGAGCAGGGCATTGCCATAGCTCCTTGTAATGCTTGACAAACTCTTGGAGAATGTCCTGGTCTGTGGTCAAATCTGCACCGGTTGTAGAGCTAAGATTATGAATCAGGTTTCTTTTATGTCGTACCATGGTAGTTAAGTGGAAAAATTTTGTGTTTTTGTCCCCATGACTTAGCCACCTAACTCTTGATTTTGACCACCATTTTAGGGTTATCTGTCTAAGCAAGGCTGACTGTTGATGATATAAGGATGTAAGCCTACTTAGATCATTCATATCCAAGCCATGTTCTTCATCCCTCCCTTCTAACTTTGATATCTTCTCCTTAACAGTTTGCACTTTGATTTCCAGTGGCCCTAGGTTATTTTTATTCCATAATTGTGTTTTTTGTTTTACCAAATTTAAGGATTGATGCATAGGTGTATCAAGAGATCTAGAGTCCCATATATTTTTTAATATATTCCTAGCCTTAGGGTATTCAAACCAGAATAATTCATATTTGAAGGATTTCGGTTTTCTAAATCTAGAGTGAGTATTCATCAGTAAAGATGCATGATCTGAAGATGTCCGGTCAAGAACCCCAAGTTTGATCCCTGGAAATTTTAACAACCATTGTGAATTCACGAAGATTCTATCTAACTTGCACCATATTCTAGCTATACCATACATGTTGTTACACCAAGTATATTTTCCACCCTCCAGCGACAGATCAAACAATCCATGGTACGATATAAGGTCCCTGAATCTACGGATAGATCTAGTGAGCTAAAAAGTTTACCTCCTTTTTTATCCTCCAGTAGAAGGGTTGAGTTAAAGTCTCCTACAATTGCCCAGGGTGCTTCCCCTGTGTCTATTCTCGGCAAATGACTCCAGAGGACTTCCATAGAGCTGGGTAAGTTGCTGGCATAAACACATGTCAAGAAAAATGAGAAATCAAACGTGGACACAACAACATGTAAAAGATGTGCTGAGGAAAGGAGCGGGGTCACCTTTATTTCCTGCCCCTTCCACGCCAGAATGATGCCTCTGGAAGTGCCAATTCCTTCATAGCAGCACCCTTGCCAGTTTCTTCCCAACCGACACACAACTTCTTCCGAGCTGGCTTTTGTGGTGTGAGTCTCTACCAAAACTAATAAGTCCGGTTGTTGATTCCGTATTATGTCGGCAAGGCAGTCTCGGACCTTACTTCTTAGCGCCCCTCGGTAGTTCCATTCCAGCAATCTCATGCATTAAGGTCCAGGCTGGCCGAGCCTTCCCTGGAGTCCATATGACTTATACGCTGCATATTATCAATAACCTTATTAGAACTTTGTTTAATAATGTTCTTACCTTTGCCCTTGCTTTTGCTTTTAGGAGAAGGTGGTGTCGCGTGGGGGGTTTAGGTTTGCTTCTGACTACTGGCTTCCATGGCCCCCTCGCCCCCTCTCAAGGTCTGAATCCTCTTGGGCCTCTTCATCTGAGTCGTTCCTTGGTGAGTGCTCCTTCGAACCCATTTCCACAAGTGTAGCCTTCATTTTCTCCACCAAGTCATCATGCATGGATCCCATCTTCTACCTGCACAGGGGACCAGGGATGGAGGCCGAAAAAAGGAAAGCCCCTGATTCTCTCACTGGGGATCTCTCTGAGGCAGTAACTCTTTCTAGATCTGAGAGGGAGTTTAGTTTGGCAAGTGGGATAAGCACTTTGTTATCCAAAGCACCCTCGAAGGGCGAAACTTGTAAGTGCGGGACACGTGGCTCGTGATCGGAGTGTCTTGTAGTTGTTGCTGGATCCCGACCCTCCTTTTCCTTGATAAAATCTTGTTGCTTGAAATGACCAAGTTGTCCCTCTATCCCATGCCTCGTCTCAACGTTTGATGCGCTAACCTTTGGGAGTCGACCATTAGATTGAGTATCGATTAGGTCGCTTGATCCGCTCATTGCACGAGCATCCAACGGCTGCGATGCATGTAGGGCTATAGTTGTCGACACGGCTGGCATCCCTCCGATTCTTCATGGTTCAGTTGAACGAACCCGATTCAGCTTATCATTCTTTCGCTGCAGGTTGTACGACGGTCTCCGGCTGGATCTGCCCCTCCTCTGATCGTGATGAGAAGCCGATCTCCGAGGAACCCGGGAAGTCTGATCCCGTTGAGCAAGCGTTTGGCATCGCCCAACCGGAGGTACATGCATCCACGGCCCGTAGGGCAGGACGCTACCGGCGGCATCGCCCTGCTTACACCCAGGATCATCTTCCCCTGGTTCTTCAAGCAGCCCTCCAACCTATGGCCTACATGTTGACAACGGAAGCAAAACAATGGTAAGTTCTCATAAAGAACTATCTGAAAGTATCGATTCCCATCTGGCTGCTTGATCCACACTCCTTGCTTGATCGGTTTTGACATATCGATTTCAACACATTCTGGCATTGCCTCCGCCACTCTCCTCCTGCTAGTGTTCCATCTTCAACGGGCAACCAAAGTGCAATGCTATGCGAGTAAGTGATCTAGAGCTACCCAACTCGTACGCCAGTCCCGACAGTTGGATCCACACCGGAGATGAGAGTTGATTCTCCTCCTCTGCCCTAAAGAACGGCTTTGCTTGCATGAGGTGAAGGATGTGTCTCCTGAGGTTCCACGGACTACCTGTAAGGATCTGCAAATGTTCCTCCTCATTAGTAAATGTAATCAGAATGTAAGCATTACACAAATCCCTAACTTGCATATGCCCCTTCAGGTTCCAGATCGATGGAAGGTCTGATCGAAGCTTCTCCACGGTGCCAGTGCCCCCTAGGAGACGACCGATGAGGGCCCTTTGGAGCTCTTGGGATCTATCTGCTACCTTCTCCAAGGGGATCCCAATTTCTTCTTGCACCGCCTCCTGAATGCTCCTCCATTGCCTTGATGACATTCTCCAACCTGACGCCACGACTGATTCTCCAACCTGACATTCTCCAACATTCTCCAATCCGACCATGTGCGGTTTTTGGTGGATTTTAAGTTTCCAGCTACCTCTGAATCTAGGATGTGAAGATGACTAGGGAACTGATTTGTGGAAGGGGATGGCTGGGGAAGCAGAGGAAGAGAGGAGTGGCGACTGCGGGGCAGAGGTGGGGGAGGGGGATCCGGAGCCATTGGACTTTGTGACTTGCATTGCTCTATTTTATGGTTATATTATTTTTATTATTTCAGATGAAAAAGATTTAAAGGAAGGAGTAAAGAGATAGAGAGAATAATGAATGGAAAGGCACTTCACCTAATTATAAAATTATCATGAAACATCTTAGAGTTTAATTTTACAATTTTATAACTAATAAAATATCATTACTACAAAAGTCAACACGAGAATAAAATGATTTATGAAAATATAAATATAGTCATATATTAACATATACATTTAATGTCAACTAATGAATCATCATCATCATCATCATCATCATCGTCATTATTATTATTATTATTATTATTATTATTATTATTATTATTATTATTATTATTATTATTATTATTATTAAATGAAAATGTCTAAAAAAAGATAAGGAGAATAGTGAATGGAGAATACACTTCACCTAATTATAACAATTGCTATGAAACATGATTTTATATTATTGATATTGTGTATTGTGAGTTTAATTTTATTTTTATAATTAGTAAAATATCATGGAATATAAAAGTCAACACGAGGATAAAATGGTTTATAAAAAATATAAATATAGTCATTATTTTAACATATGTATTTAATATAAATTAATGAGACATTACTCTACTTTATGATCATAATATTTATAAAAATGAAAAGGATTTAAAAAAAACAACAACAAGGAAGATAGTGATAGAAAAAGCACTTCGCCTAATTATAAATTACCATGAAGCAGACTTTATATAGATATAATTATATAAATAGATATAGATGAATAACGACTTGTAATGAAAAAAGAAAACGGATTACGAGATAATCACTGATCGTGATTCTGATATAATTATATAAATAGATATAGATGAATAACTTTTTTACGATAAAAATATTTTTGTCATATTTATTTATTTTTAATTTAAAAAATAATTTATTTTTTTTAGTTCTGATTGATTCATTCAAATATTTGTGAAACTTAATATTTTTAATTTATCCAAATATAATTAAAATTAATTTATCAAATTAATTATTTATTAAGAATTCGAAAAAAAAATTGAGTTTCATTTTCAAACGCAGCCAATGAATACTTCTAATAATTGAATTCCAAAATTGTTAAGGTGAGCCCACAGCCCACATATTTCGGTTTAGCCAACAAAAGAATCATGAGTACTAATATTATGTCAAAATTATGATTAACCCAATAAAATAAATATCAAATAGATGGTAAAAATAATAAACCATGAGACAAAAAGGTAAATCAAATTTTAGAAGTGTGTATGTACATACAAACCATGATGAAATATATTCGGAGTTTTCCACTGCAGAAGTATCATTCACTCTACTGAAATAGATTTTACGAATAAAAAAAAAGTATAATCCACTGCAGAAGATCTTTATAGGCTAAAAAAATTGTCTGATTTAGCGATGAAACCAAAGTATCAAATTACTGAAAAAGTATCCAATTAAATAATTTTCTCGATGGTAGGTATATGGATCTGCTAACACCAATCTACGGACAATGTTATTAAAGTGATGCCAACACATAGATACCAACCACTTTATTGAAAACCCAATCCTAGAATGAAAACAGCGTTGTTCTGTTGTGGATGCAACGATTGTGATAAATGCCATAAACTGCACCTGAACCAGAAAAAAAAAACCTATGATGTTTAGATGAAGTCATAAAGAAAGTTATCGATGAAAGACCTTCAGGGCCACGAATATTAATGGATAATAAAGATTTCATGTATATGATTTCATCACTTAGTCACGGTTAATTGTGCATAGAAGGATTTAAAATTATCCATTTCATACAAGGATATCGAGGGATCAATACGCCCTACGATAATAGAACTCATCGTACGTGTCTAGAAATAATAATAATAATAATAATAATAATAATAATAATAATAATAATAATAATAATAATAATAATAATAATAATAATAATCATCTTATATTTTATTTTTTCAAAAAATATTACACACATATACTAATCAAAATATATTCACTTACTCGCGTTACTTTTTAGAATATCTAAAATTTTATATCTATACTAAATTTAATAATAAATACTAAATAATAATTTATTTATAAAAAATAATCTAAATCACATTAAAAGTCACTCATATAAATAATAAATAATGTATTATAATGATAAATACTTAGTTGCAATAAAACAAATAAATATTAATAAAATAATATATTTTTTCATAAAAATGTGTAGTATTAATAGGAAAAAAATATTATAATATATTGTTAAGAAATTATATAATAATTTATTATAGTGAAGTAAATAAATAGTAATAAAAATCTGATTAATATTAAAAGATATATAACATTATTAACTTTCTTAAGAATGTGTCAACTTTATGAGAAGTTAATGAAGTTATTTAGTAGTATAGAATAAATAAGGATACAATTGGTAAAAAAGAGTGGCATTAGAATTTTAAGTGTGGCATTAAGGACACTCGTAATAAATTGTTACAAAGAGTCATAGTGGAAACATGATAAAGTTTGAAACTTAAAAAAGTTGAGAACATTTCTTTAGTTAAGGGAGAGAAATTAACATATTTGACAAAAATAGAAAAAAGAAGTGGCCGAACATGATAAGAGTGAGAAACAATCAAAGAGAAAAAAAAAACAAGGAGGTTAGCGGATTTAGGCCAAGTGTATGCTCATTTCTTTTTATTGTAAGGAGTAATATTTATGACAAAAATCTTTAATAGATATGGGACTACTGCGCAAACAAAAGCTACCTCTCAATATGTTAAATTAGATCTATGCTACTAACAATTTTAAAAGGTTAAATTATAAGAAAAAATAATATTTACATTCTTAATACTTACATTTATGTATGAGTCATTAATAATTTTAAATTTTTCAGTCTATCACGTAAATCTCTAAAGAAGAAAATTAATTATTAATATATGAATTATATTAAAATTTGAACTTAGAATCCCTCGACCTTATTTTGATATCATATCAAACTAAATATACTATCAATTATTCTAAAAGCATAAGTTGATAAAAAAGAGCAATATTTATATTATTAATATGATCACTACACTAAGATTTTATTTGAGTAAGAACAATTTGAATAATTAATATAGAATAGTGACTAACAAGTAGCATTAGCGAGTAATAATAAATTAAATAACTCATTTTATTCTAATTATTTTTATATTAACAAATAAAAACAATTATAAAAAAAATTATAAATAATAATAATGGTAAATAATACAATTTTCAAATGATATAAAGAATAAGTGTATTACATAAATGGTGATTAATAATAAAATATTTTGATGATATAAATAAAAATAAAATTTAACAAACTAATAGTTACTCTAAGTTTTCAAACTATTATTAATTACAATCATCAAACACCTTAAACAACACTGTACGCTACTTATTTTAGGTCATGGGAGGTTCACCTTCTGAGGTAATTAATAATTAAAATTAGATTGAAGTGTTCTTGACGTCAAGAACTTGATTTCTACTTGTTTATTGAATGAAGGAATCTTATTAGTTATGACAATGAAGTTTCTTCTCCTTTCCCATTAGGTGTTAATTACTTATATCTGATCGAGATACAGAAAAAAAAATAGAAGAAAAGTAGTAGTTGAATTTCTACTGGAAAAAAAAGTCTAAGCATCAACTAGTTGTTTATTGAAACTCAACTATAGATTTGATTATATTATAGGCTTCAATAGTTCACTGTCTTTTTTTTATACTCGTATTCAATCGGAACGGATGATGACCCAAATATAATTAATTAAGTAAAGCCACATTTATAGTTTATAGAGAGACTGATACAGTGAGTTCCCCTGTGTGAAGCCTATGCATGTCTTCATTTAAAAAAAAATATCGCTGTTAATTAATATTTATATGCAAAATTAAAATTTAAGATGCCAGTAGTCAAGAACAATGTTCTTATTCACCCGATAAAGTTTCGTCTGCTCCTTTTTTTCATAATTTACTTAAAAGTTAGGACTGTTTTTATTCCGAAGTGAAATAAATTTGTTAGTATAAGATTACAATTTATCATATTACTATTTTATTATTATAAGTACGTTAACTAGTTTCAAAAAGGATAAACAAGTTCATCGTTGAAAACTTAAGGATGTGAATTAACAATCCTTGTGTTCATCAATGTACATAATAATTTTGGAAGGTTTAACAAGCGCATCCCCTACTTAAGTACGGTAGGCCTTTTTGAACTATTAAATTTAAAATGTACAATTAAAAAATAGTATATTTAATATATTATATATATATATATATATATTAATTATATATTTGAATCCAATGATACAAAATATATGAGATATAATATTTTTTTATTTAAATAGGGACATTTTCATTAAATTTATATTTTAAATCTTATTTTTCAACTTAGAATAAGAAAGATGTCAAACTTCAAAAAATAATGAAAAATGAAAATATAAAAAATTTCGAAATTGATTATACTTTCTTATTTTTTAAACTTATAGTCAAGATTATTAAGATCGAGATCTTATTTATGATCGAAGAAAAATTGCAAGATCGACGATCGAAAAAAGAATCGTTTGATTTTGTGAAAAATTTATAAAGATCGTAAATATCTTACGAATTAAATTATAAAAATTGATAAAAAATTAAATATAAAAAGATGATAGGATAAATTATAAAAGATCGAGATATTGATAATCTTGATTATACTTATAAAATTTTAGATCGTAAATGAAAATTAAAAGAATATGAACGTTTTCCAACTTTTGTCGCCAAGCGCCGATTTAACATCGAGCTACGTCGGACTCGCGCGGTAGCACCAACCAGTGGGATGCATTAACCTTTCTCGGACGTCCGATCAAGAATAATTGTATGCGTGTCGCTCCCGGATCGAATCATCTCTGCCGTTTGTTTTTAAGTTGAAAAAATAAGTGACTCGTAGCGAGTAGTCGTGAGGCGGTCATTTCCCGAGCGCTCTTTGTTTTATCTTTGAGATCGGCCGGCGAAGGGCGATCGCCGAGTGCGCGACCTCCGAAACCCCTTCTCCGGCCATCTCTCTCCAACCGATTCGGTTGATCGGAAGGTTTCCCCGAGGAGAGTAAAGGAGGGATACGGTTTGTTAAGAACGATAGATATGTCGCT
Organism: Pontederia paniculata; assembly: GCA_001647135.1. Lineage (NCBI taxonomy): Eukaryota > Viridiplantae > Streptophyta > Magnoliopsida > Commelinales > Pontederiaceae > Pontederia > Pontederia paniculata. The sequence continues at coordinate 10,047 of LTAE01007839.1, read as the reverse complement.
GATCGAGGTATGTTTCCCCCCTTTGTTTCGTTTTCTTTTGATATTTTTTTGTGGTTTTTGGATGGTTTGCAATGGGACTTCCAATTTCAGGGATTTACCAAGTCGCTGGCGATGACGACGTTGTCCGAGATCGGAGACAAGACTTTCTTTGCGGCCGCGGTAAAAAAAACTAATTAAGGAAAAAAATCTTATTTTGGGAGTAGATCTTATAATGGAATAGTAGAAAAAATGTGAAATTGTTATTGGTTATTAATTCATGTTCCTTAACGGTGTTTGGATGATCAAAATTTAACTTTAGTAGGGATCATATAAGATTATGAAGTGGTATATTTAGTCATTTATATTTCTTGACTTGCAGATCGAGTGAGCATTTTAGTAGAAAAAAATGAGGTGTACTGCGAGTATCGTATCACTAATTGCCTGAGTAAGTTTAAGATAGATGCTCGTTAGTGTGCAATTATGTCGAACCTGGAGTAAAAGTCTCATCATTAGGTTCAGAGATGTTTGCTTGGCATATTCGTGTTTCAGTGTCTAGGACAACAAGAAATGATGAGCGTTTTGTGAATCTGCAGAGTGAAGTTACCATTTGACCTTCCTCAAAAGAGAAATTACCATTAGTCGATAATTAGGAAGCTGCTGAGCTAAAAGTTGAATCACAGTTTTAGATTTTTTGCTTCAAATGTTTTCCTTTTCACCTGTTAATTCATATATACGTGTCTCATATTGGAGCTTCTAACCTTTGTGGCATGGTTTTTAATGTTGAATTTCCCTTTTGCACTCATACCCCATTTGTTATATATATAAAGGAAACTGTGCAATGGGTCTGTCCAGGGGGGTCATGTTCCTAACAGACCCCAGGACCTTTGACTTCCTGGTGCCGAATCATTATGCAAAACTTGTATATTGCGTGTTAAAAATTAGAGTAGATTCATCATTTTTATGATTGTGTGAACCTTATTTCAACTTATACCACCTTTGCTGCTACTCTTTCAAGATCTTGGCAATGAGGCATCCACGGAGACTTGTGCTGGCAGGTTGTTTGACAGCTCTAGTTGTGAGTTCTCTACCTGAAATGATGTTCCCATTGTATTGGTATCCTCTAGATCTTTTATAGTTTAGATTTTAGAAGAAACACATGCTTTATGGACTTGTAGGTTATGACTGCTTTGTCTGCTTTTCTTGGATGGGCGGCTCCTAATCTGGTAAGCATCATAAGAAGAAATCTTACCCTTCGTATTTGAATCTTACGATGTTCATGTCTTGACATTTCTTGGAAGGATTCATTCAATTTATTTGCATGTCTATCCAATTCACATGAAGTACTCAAGACCAAAGTGAAATGTTAATTAGTATGTTTGTTTAGGAGAGTGTAATTCATCACACATGACATATTTGTTCTACCAGTTTCATCGATCAGGCATTTTCCCTTGTTCTTCACAAGTATTTTTTTTCACAATTAGATTTCGTTAATGCCGTTCCATGTTGATTTATGTAACTTCGAATTATTAGCTAAAGAAATTGATGGAGATTATGCCTGATTAGTGAATTAAAATGAAAAACAATCATTCTGTAAAACATGAAACTGGTCGTTACAGGTTGGTTTTAAAGATATTCCACTTTTTACGTCAGCATACCGATTGCTTGTTTTTGCCAACGTTCAGTAGCTAAACTAAATACATTGCACTTAATATTTTTTGTTCACCACTTTAAACTGTGATTATATATCTACAACATGAAGAGATAACTGCGCAAGGATTATCCCCTTGAAAAACTTAACAAGGATTTTGCTCGTCAGCTTGTTAAGTTGTTTACTGATTAGCAAGGATTATTTTCTACATTCCAATTGAGTAAGAATTTATCATTTGAATTAAAACACGACAGATACTCCCCTCAAAAGAAAAAAAAAAGAATATGGGAATACTAATAGGCCGCGCTGTTCTATGCTCATGTCTTAATGATGTATGCAAAAAAATTGCATGTTTATCTGTTTGATTTGGAGATCGATCTGTTGTAAATATATCTGGTAAGCCTATTCCAACTAGCTACCTCTGGGCAAGTTGAGATTTGTAATGCAGAAGGCAAATATTCTACATGGTTCCCCATAGGGTTGATGCTTCTGTTGATAATGGTTTGACATTTATATAAGATCAGATATTAACATGAAAATTTAATTGTTTGTCCTCCAAAAAAAAGAGTTGTTTCTCAATGAATCCATTGCCATAGTGCACTAATCTTAACGATCATGCTATTCTTTGAAAAACAACTAATTTTTCATGTTAATATCTGATCTTATATATTGAGAAAGCAAAGAATATTTACCAAGAGTAACCATCCATTTATTATATGAATGATATGTTATATTACATGTAGAACATACAATATAAGCTCAAAAGTTCTACCAAATCTTGCACAAGCTATTTGCTAAAATTACAATATTGTCTACATAACATCTTTCACTCCAAAAATACATCCATTTCAGGCCTAGATGAACCACAAGAATACGAAAGGAATAGCTCGTCATCATCTTGAGACATAGACATGGTGTTGAGCATTGTGGCTGCCCGTCCTAAAGGTCCTCCAGAAGCCTTCTACCAACCTTATATCTGTCCATGAACATCCACTCCTTTGTCATGCCTCTCTTGCCGCCCCATGTGTGAAAAATAAATGATTGATATCTTCATTTATTGTATCTCAAAAAACACAAGATTGATCTGTCTCCATTGCCAATGCCGTATATAGCTTTTGGTTGGTAGTCTTGATCGCCGCAACAGCCACCCTAATATCTTGATCCAAACTCGACATTTGATTTTCCAAATCAAATGTCTATGTGCAGAGATCTTCGTCAAACAGCCAGTTATTAGATTCAATTATTTTATATATGTTTTGACAAACGAATTGGCTACCATTCTAGATCCACGAATCATGCCAGGGAGGGCTAGGGGCAAAGCCTTCTAGTTGACCCAATAGGCTATGAAACTCCTCTAATATTTGATCTGGTGGTGTTGAAGCAAATTGTGACGTCCAAATTCCATTACATAGCAAATTTCCTTCCCAGTATGTGGCCGCTTGCTTATCTTGAGCTATAGCAAACAACCTTGGGAAAATAGTGATAAAGGCTCAACAGTGGCCCAGGAATCCGTCCAAAACTTGAAGACTTGTCCCGAGCCCAAGGATGCTCGAAAGCAGTCTTGGCATAGTTGAGTTAACACTCTTCCAGAATGAAGAAACCACTTGGGGAATGACCATCCTCCTCTCCCATGATAGTGTGTGGCCATGGCATTCAATCATCACCGAAAACCATATATCATCACCCTGTCCCATGATTTTGAGAACCCATTTTGCGAAGAGTGCCTCATTCATGGATGTAAGTGATATATTAGGGTATGCAAGTCTTGGCCAAAACAAATTATATCTGCATAGGTTTTGGTTATCATTAATCTTTAAGTTTTTCTTTCTGAATGATACATATTATGAGCTTTGTCCATTTGACATATTTGTACTTTTAAGAATCTTGGTGGTATGACTTTCTTAGTGCTTCTTATCATTACATTTCTTATGTACAATTTGTGACACAAGTTATTGAATGAAATAGATTTCTCGAAAATGGACACACCACATAACCACTGTATTATTTTTTGGATTTGGCTTTTGGTCACTTTGGGAAGGATTCACTGAAGAGGGGTATGTTGAAATTCTACACCATCTGTTTCTTGTGGTTTAATTCGATTCAGCATTTCTTTTATTTATAACTTGCATCTTCCATTTAGGGAGTCCGAAGAATTGGCGGAAGTGGAAGCTAAACTGGTTGGCTAAGTTTTCAATCGTCAGTTGATAGTCCTCACGCTTCCTCCAAAGATATTTATGTTATTTTTTTGTAAACTGTTCAGGATGCTGATTTGAAGACTGAAGCAGGTAGGGCAAAAAGAAATTCCAAGGTAATTTGATGTGTGCTTGTGCTAAATTGTGTACTTTGATTACATGTGCATGGCAGTCTATCGTATTATTATAGATTTCTTATGAAGAGTTTAGCTGGTCCTGAGTGTAGAAATCTTTATCCTTTCTATATATGGGTTTGCATATTATCTCAAAATTGTCGCGAAGATAGCTGTAAGAAAAATTGATGTGAAGTTGCCTGAAGTCACATAATGCTGAAAATGTCACCTGACCTTATTCTATATTACTACCTGCCTTAATTCTACTTCAATTGATATTAAGTTGCTGGAAAACTGATCTATAATTGGAAAATACTGTCTCGTCAGGGAGATGATTTGAAGAAACAACAAAGACCATTATCTACTCAGCTCTTCTCTCCTATCTTCCTGAAGGTGATGCTTGCAGCAGCTCCATGGAGGATTTTTTTTCCTGCAATTCTTTCCAAGGAAATTAAACCTATTTTTCTGACTTGTGTTGCAGGCTTTCTCGATAACATTCTTTGGAGAATGGGGTGATAAGAGTCAGGTTTAGCTGGGACTAATTGTCATTTATTTTAGTTCTGTTTTATTTTATATAGTTTGTTTCTATCTTAAAATAGTTTGCGCTTCTCAGATAGCTACAATTGGCTTGGCTTCTGGTGTCAACCCTCTTGGTGTGGTTCTTGGTGGAATTGTGTATGAACTCTTATTTGTTGGATCTTACTTCTACATCTCTATCTATACATTCGTGATTGTTTTTGCCGAAGTAACGTATTATTTTATTAATTTGGGTGCAGAGCACAGGCATTGTGCACTACAGCAGCAGTGCTTGGGGGGAAGAGCTTGGCATCCCAGATATCAGAGAAGATGGTAAGGCATAATCATTTTATACCATTCATGATAATTTAGAAAAGGTCTCGACACATCAATGATAATTTGTTATGTTATAATTTGGATGTAGGTTGCGCTCTCAAGCGGTGTACTTTTCCTGATTTTTGGTCTTCAATCCTTCCTAACGGTGGCACCATAGTCATGATAAATGGTTGCTCACTTGGAAACATTTATAAATTTAGACACTATAACATTTCATTCTCTTCATTTAGCTGGTACTTTTACCCTTAATCAAGAGAACGGGAGAGCTCCATTTGCTACTATCTGTAACCTTCAGATGTAAAAAAAAAAGAACTGTCTTGAGGGAACTCCTACACTTGTACTGTCTAATATATGATGTCCCAATAATGTCATGCTTGTCATGGTGGACTTGTCCATGGACAAGGGAAGTTTCTTTGCGCCGTTGCGTGATTTGTGTTACTGTGTGCTGAGAGAATTTATTATACTTGTGAGTGTACCATAACAAGGTGTTTATTTGTTGCAGACGAACCAGGACATAGCCGATATTAAGAGAACCTTATATAATTCGATATTAAGATAACCTTATATAATTCGATATTAAGAGAACCTTATATGATATTATGTAAATTTTAATATGAACATAATTGTTTTTTTATGTTTCCTTTTACAAATTAATAGAAAATGTAAGTAGAGTTCACCCATAAACACTATATGAGATGTCTAGATGACTCGTTTGATTGCATTATGCATTATGTAATGATTAAATATGATTACTTTTATATAAAATTGAAGTGTTTTTAGCCGTCGTATTCGTATAGAAAATGTCAGATTATGGTAAAAGAAAAGTAAATTAAGATAGATGTCAATGATGAAAGTTTAGGCCGGATGATTTTTTTTCGTGTTGTTTCCTAAATATAAAAGACATTTTAAATAATTAAAGAAAAAAGCGATTATTTTTGGATCAGTTAAAATAATAATATTTTAAAAATAAAAAAATAGTAATACAAAGTTTATCATATTAAGCATCCGTTACTTATTTCTTTTAGAAATTATTTGTTTTAATCAGGGTCCAATTTTTTTAATCAGATGATTTTTTTTTATTTTATAGGGTTTTTATTTACACCATGTATTCTTTCACTTTGTATTTTACATTCTTTTAAGTTTTAACACTTTCTTTTCAGTGTGGTATGTGGTTGAGAAGGAGCTGACGCCGGACGCAATCTGGACAACCCACACGAAGCATTTCGTGAGAAAACAATTTATGGAAACTAAGTTAAAGCCTGAAACCATCCTATCCACTCTCTCTCTCTCTCTCTCTCTCTCTCTCTCTCTCTCTTCTCTCTCTCTCTCTCTCTCTCTCTCTCTCCCCTCCTGGAAAGAGCAATGAGCAGCCATTCATGGAGCTTGCCTCCACAAACGATTCAATCTCCACTTCTTCTCTCCAAACACAAGTTTTCTCCATCTCTCTGTATTAACACCAAATGGAGAGCCTCCGCCCTGCGCAAGGACAAGGTCTTCCCTCAACCCGATTCTCCCATTCTCCCTACCAATGATGCGAGCTCAACTTTCTCTCTCTCTCTCTGTGACTCTCCAATTGCAGGCTCCTGAACAGGGCCTCTCTGCAACGCCACAAGGGGAGAAGTGCTCGCAGCTGAGCAAGCTGACCTCAATCCTTCACTGCGGAGCTCTTTTGGCTGCGGTGAGTCCAAGTTACCATCCTCTTCACTTTTCCTTCAGGAATAATTATAATTCTCGAAATTTTTACATTTTGCCGCTTTTGCAGGTTGAGGCGCAGCCTGCGTTGGCTGTGACTGGAGACAACAACTATGAGTTGGATTTGGTGGCAACGATAGTGTCTGCAGGAATCATCGCAGTCGTTTATCTTTTCGTTTGCCCGGTGAGTTAATGAATCTTGAATCTTGTTAAATCAACATTGGTAGACACTAAATGCTGAGATGAACTTAAATAAGAGAAACCCAAAAAAAAATATGAAATTTGTATGGTAACAATATTTATGCATAGAGAGTTATAGATGTACTGCACACAGAGCACACAGTGTCTGGCCTAATGGATTCAAGATGGAACTATTATGCCACATTCAATAAAAAAATGAAGGGATATTATAATTGATTAGAGAATTTGTTTGAATAAGATGATTGATTAGCATATTAAAGTGAAAGGTAATCTTTTTGTAAGGCATCAAACTGGTCTTTAGATCAATCACAGGCTGGTTTTAGAAGAAACCACTTTGTATGTCAACATACAGTTTGCATGATCTTTTGCAAGGTTCAGTAGCTAAACAATACATTGCACAAAATATTTCCGCAATCTGATTTTCCACTTTGTACTGTAAAATTGTGTCTACTGCATGAAAAGATAACAATGATTATCCCCTCAAAATAATAGCAACGGTTATGCTCGTCTACTTGTGAAGCTGTTTATTAATTAATTTATGTTCTATATCCCATTTGAATAAGAACTTATCATTTGAATTAAAAAATGGCAAATACCCCTCTCAGAAGAACACACAGAAAATGCAAGTACTAGGCCCCAATGTTCTATGTTGTCACGTGTTAATAATTTATGTAAATAAAAAGTGTAGGTTTATTTGTTTTGTACAATATTTGGTAAGAGATGTCCAACTAATTACTTTAGAGGACACTAAGACTTTTCAAGTAATGCAGAAGAAAACTGTTTCAACATGGTTTCCCATGTGCCTGATGCGTCTTTGTTTAGTTAATGAATCATTACATTTGGAAAATAGACAATTTATTAATTGCTAAATACTATGATACATATTTAGATTAGGGAGATCCAAATATATATATGAAATTTGTATAGAAACAATGTATGTAAAGAGCATTATAGATATAGTACATTTATTGGTCGCATTTAATGATTTATATAAGCGGTAAGCATATAGCACATTGCACATATGTTATTGTCAGTGTCTAAATTTATATTTTTAACATTTTTCTTTTATGGCGTCATTTTAAAATTCGTAATATGTTAATTTATTTTAATGTTAGATCACAGAGTACAGGCGTGTTACTTTCCCCTTACAATATACTTATACACAACAAATAGGATGCCCGGCTAAAATAATTCAGTGCATGGATGTGGATTACATTTCATTTACAATCACAGTTATGTTTTTATCTTTGGGAATTTGCAGCCCATCATCATGAACTGGCTGAGACTGAGGTGGTACAAGCGAAAATTCCTGGAAATGTACCTACAGTTCATGTGTGTGTTCCTCTTCTTTCCTGGGTGAGTATGACTATATATGATGCCGCCTGCTGGACTATGCTTCTTCATTAATATATCATTTTTTTTCAACAAGTCATGATCTATTATTATCTTGGAGCTTTCTTTCCTGAAAAAAATTCATTTAAAGATATAATACCTATAGGTTATGCATGAGTAGAAGGTGGTGAAAAATCCAGGATTCCTAAAGATTGAATCAGCCATATCAATTAAATTTATGTGACATACAATCTTTTCATACAGCTGCATAAGTGCAAACATAGTGTTAGAACTCATCAAATCTGTGTAAATATCAGTTAATAACTGAGCAGAGACATTTTTTTATAGTACAAGTGAAGGTTGACACTTGTTATACAAAATATTAAAAAATTGGGATCTGCCCAAACTCTGTAGCCAGCCTTTCCCTTTTCAAAGAAAAAAAATGGTTAAAATCGTGATAAGGAAGTTCTAAAAAATATAATCTTCAATTGTCTCAAACAAGATTCAGGCCTTAATCACTTAGATGGAAGTTAAAGCCTAAAAAACTCAAGTTATTAGTTGATTGGTTGAGCAGAGGCATTAGTTTTTTCTTTTCTCTGGAATTGTAACTCTTACATTGCATCAACTATTTGTTAGTGAGGCCTTTGTTGCTTTTGATTGTGCTTTGTATGCATATACATTACCTACACGTTTATTAAGAATCAAACCTTGATATTTCACCACTTTCAAGTCTTTTATGTAACACACGTATATAATTGACCCAATTTTAATGTTATCTTGAAAGAGTACTACATGCTAGACTGTATAAGAACCACAAGTTTCATAAGAATTAAAAATGGTGATTTCACAAAACATCGCCAGTTCATCATCAAATGAAGTGTTTCCTGAATCAACTCAGTTTTAACCCATCGAAACATGCTCAAATTAATTTGAACTTCTGAAAAATCTTCTTTTTTCTCAATGGATGAAACACAAATTCATCTAGATCAATAAGTGAAGAGAAAAACCCTACATCAACACGCACGACTGATCCAAAATTGATATTTACAGTCTATTGATCATCAAATGATCAGCGGACAATTTAACCCAATAATTCTACATGATTTTGCAATATAGCTTAACTTCAACACATTTTTTTTCTTTGATACTTAGTCTCTAGGTCATAGGCCATTTGCATGTTTGATTCATTTATGTACTAATATTTTGTTATTTCTTTATATATGCTCTTTTTCTTCATTAAATATTCAATCTTCCAAACCCAAACACGGAGTTTCCAATCATATAATTAAGCTAAGAGTTTCATTATGTCAAACAACAAGTAATTAAACACTTCTTTGAGTGTTTGTTGCCGCCGATGAAACTACTGATAGGTGCATTTCTTTCTTTTTTTTAAAGGTTGATGCTATGGGCACCATTTATCAACTTTAGGAGGCTTCCCAGGGATCCAACGATGAAGAACCCTTGGGACACACCAAAGGATGATGCCCCACTCATATCTAGATGATCAAATCTCCCTCTTCAATGTTCATACATACATAGTTCTCACTTTGATACTATTATTCGATAATGGATAGAGAAAATATATCCATGAACCAATGAGCATGCATGCATGTATATTGTCAAGATCCTTGATTTGCACCTACTGTAAATCAGGGTTTGCCACTACTTGTAAATTGTTTCTGAATTCATATAATGAAATCCTAGATGTGCATCTCGATTTTTTTTTCTCTTTTCTGCACATTATAGTTATTGTGACTCTTTTCTTGCCTAATACGAAAAAAACTAATAAAAGGGTGTTACGGATATGAGAGAGAGAGAGAGAGAGAGAGAGAGAGAGATGATTACAAGATACTGAATAACCCAAACCCTAGGGAGTTTATATAAGGACTCCCAATACAAAAATAGAAAATAAAAACTCTAGAGTTGTCTAGGTTTCGGGGGTTACATAGGTGTTCACTCTTAACTGGGCTACGTCCTCGGGCGGCGGCTGAGAGTTTCTTTGATGGAGAAATAATAGATGATTACAAGATACTGAATA
>LTAE01007838.1:0-21857 GCA_001647135.1 Pontederia paniculata | reverse complement strand
TCACACCAAAGAGAATATTTGGGTAGTTTCTGACTCATAGATAAAATATAAAGAACACAATACTAAAATAATAAATAAACCTATACTAAATGCCTAAAAATGACATGAAATAGATGCGTGCAACATGTATATTTTTGCTTGCATCAGATTTTAAACTATTTTGTGATGTTGTTCATTGTATGTTTATATTGCATTTGAATTGATGTATATGTAATATTTTTCATAATAGCAAATATTTTGTTAAAAATATATTGTTGTTTTGCTACAGATTTGTGACGACTTTATTACGGGATCTGTAAAGTGGGGAACACATTGCAATAAAATATAGTAACTGAATAGTGACCAATCAATTACAGATTTGTTACAAATATTTGCGACTGTTTAGCTACTGATTAACGACGATATAGAGACTGAATAGGGATAATTTTTAAGTTCGAAAACAAAAAAAATCCCTCATTGTTATGGCGTATTATTGACGAATTTGTTACCGATTTAAAGACGCAATTAGTAACAAAAATAAGTTGTCACTATTAGTGACGAGATATCAGTGACATATTTTAGGTGTCTCAAATCTGTCACAAATATGTCGGTAAGACTGTTTGTGACAAAATTAGCTACTGATTAAGTACAAAATGCCCCGTATCTAGTAGCTCAAATTCTTGTAGTGAAGGGCGATAGACCAGTCCATCAAAGCAGTCGATTGATCCATGAATAGGAATGATCGATTCATTCCCCTCTTGTTTCCAAGTGATCCTACATTTTAAATTTAATATTATTGTTCATCTTCATTGTTCCAAAATCACTAGTCTTTTACACGATGGAGCATTTTTTAAAGGGGTTGCATGATGCGAAGCACTTGAATCTACCAACTTATTTCATTTTTCTAAAATGAGTACACGATCACCATCTGACGTTATTACAATAGTACTCTAGCTATTATCATCTTTTTATTTATTCTCATTTTGTTGCTCTAAATTTTTATGTGATATGCCATTTATTTTAATAATGAAAACATGAAAATCTTTCTCCAAATCATGATTTATCATAATTTTCTTTAGCATCAACCTCTATCTCTCCCATGTTCTTTGTGAGAAGAAATACATAGTATATATTCACATGCTCTTCCTCCTTGTTTCTTCAATGAACAAAAAATATTTAATCATGAAAAGTGATACAACACTATTAGGAGTAAAGTTGTTAAGTACTTTCACCAAGATTTCCTACAACTTTAATGAGAAATTTAGGAACATTAATCCTTTTATCTCATCATTAAGAACTATTTTCACCAAGTGTTCAACAACAAAATTTTCATCATGAAATTTTAACTTCAATTTTCTAATCACAAAGACTTTATTTTGAGTTGTACTTTTTTCATATAATTTGTGTATTTGTGTTTTTAGCAATATGATGAAATCACATCAATAAATTGCTTAATCATGCATTCCGATAGTCCTTCTGTGCTTCTTTTTTCATCTATGATTAATAGTTTTTCTGTTGGCATATTATCTCCTATTCAAGGGGATCAAACACATCTTTGTAGTAGAGAATATTCTTCATCCTTGTTTTCCAAATAAAATAATTATCTACGTTAGTTTGATCATCTTGCTAAAATATTGTTTTCATCCATTTAATTATAACACAAAAAAGAAACACACAAATCAACCTCATCGTGATATCACTTGTTGAAAATTCTTCATCTTGTTCCTATATACGAGTTAAATAATCCAAACCTATATCGCACATAGAAAATACTATCAACATCAAATTACAAAGTCGTTTACATTTTGCCTTAACGTCGAAACAATAATTTAATGTGAATAAATCAATAAATATCCTCTAAAAATTTGTGAAATAATCAACAAAAATGACATCGCCTGATTACTGTGATTATCTATTATCACAATATTAAAAAAGCTATAAAGATCCTCCCATTATGATTTTATTGTTGATTCCTTACTCATCAACAAGAACTCATCCGTACTCTTAAAAGCCCTCTCTTCTTCTCACTTATTCTCACTATCAAAAGAGAACAAATCATCTTTTTCTTGTCATCTAGGGATTAAAAACATCAAGAAAAAAAATCCTTTGTTTTCTTTTCGTATGTCATAAACTCTTTATTCTAATTCTTTTTGGTGAAAAAGAAGTTTTATTTATCTCATGTGTCTCTTATAATTCATCTCAAATTCAAATGTTTAAGTTAATTATGTTTGATTTATACTTAAATCTATTTGGATTTTCATGGGTTTAAAGCCAACAAGTTGATCGATCCAATCTAAAATAGTTCTAGGTGTGGTTGGCACGAAATAGTTTTAGAACAGGTTATCGAATTAGTTGTTTTAAAGGATTAATTTATCTTTGTATATTTAACATTTTTATATATTTGAAAATAAGTAAGTACAATATTCCTAATTAAAATAAATTAAAGAAAACAACTTAGCATTAATTATTTTTTATTAATAATAATATTTTATACATTCAAATATTCGATCCAAAATTAATTTATCTGATTTCAAATTTCAACCTGATACTCAGACCCAAAATTAATTGGGTCAATATAGGTTGAGTTATCAAAATTATAACCTAATCAAAAGTAATCAAGTCGAGTGGAACTGAGATGTTGGGTTGGGTTGTCAACCATATATGTAATATACGAAGTGTTACTTTGGAATATCATATTCCAAATTGTTCTACCATTAGTTAATAATATTACATATTGGTGATTTGTGTATTCTAAATAATATAAGGGAGATATGTATGGGTCTAATTTATTCATTATCTTAGTGGTTAAATGTTAAATTTGATATAGTATCGACTATTATTTTAGTTTAGAACTAAAAGTGTAAGGCTTCAATCTCTTCTAGTAACCACTTTAGTGAATTATGATCATTTGGTTACTCAGATGATCCTTCTACCTCTTCTATTATTGCATGAATGGTCTTGTATTATTGATTAAACTGCTGATGATCTCGGGTCAATATTTCTCTTTCATCCACATAATCTTGTAACTAATAAAATAATAAAAAATAAAAAATAATTAAAGCAATCACATCCTCGTCCAACAAAAGTTATGGACCCTTTATGGCTGGAGAGAAGGGGACAGACCACCCCCAATTCCTCTGAGTGTGTTTGACATTGGAGAGTTTGATAACGTTGTAATTTCAAAAACTTGTCAATCAAACATCTTCAACTCACAAAGTGATAAGTGTTTCACATTGTCAAACAGGCCCTATGTCTCTCTTATGCATTCCAATTCAAGATTAGTCCATTAGGCCCTATTTCTATTTAACTGTTTTTCACAAGAACAAGAGTGATTACTCATAAGAATTAAGGAGAATTATTTTTTTGTTCTTGTAGAAAGAATAGAGTTGAAATATTTTTATGATGATATTATAGTGATGTGTTTGCATGAATTAATTGGTATTGTAATAACTAAAAATTAGATAGCGTTTGATTAAAATAGGAAAAAAATAAATTTAATATTTTATTATATATTTTTATTAAATATAATTAGGGATTTATAGAAAGTACTAATTATAATTAATTAATATAATTTTAATTATTCAATTAAATAATGATAAAATTATTAGCACTAATTCTGATTATATGAATTAACAAATAATTAGGCTTTGTTTTATTTATAGTAAATTATTAACTACTAAATAATTATAATATTATGAAAATTAACTAATACTTACAAAGATGAGTTAATATTCTATTTTTAAGAATGATCATTTACCTAATAATTATTATATATTTTTATTAAATATAGTTAGGGATTTATAGAAAGTACTAATTATAATTAATTAATATAATTTTAATTATTCAATTAAATAATGATAAAATTATTATCACTAATTCTGATTATATGAATTAACAAATAATTAGGCTTTATTTTATTTATAGTAAGTTATTAACTACTAAATAATTATATATTATGGAAATTAACTAATACTTACAAAGATTAGTTAATATTCTATTTTTAAGAATGATTATTTACCTAATAATTAATTAAATACTTAATTATTAATATTTATGAAATTATATTTATTTATTTGTCATCTATAGTATCGCACTTTCTTGCAAAATTTATAAGATGTTAAAAAATTAATTAACTATAATTAATCATATAATTATAGACATAAAATGATTTAATAAAGAAAGTTAAAATAATTGGTGGCACAAAAAAAAACAGATAGTGTTCGATTGAAATGAGAAAAAAAATAGATCGTGTTTGATTGAAATGGGAAAAACAATAGATTTAGTATTTAATTATATATTTTTATTAAATTTAATTAGGAAATTATAAAAAAAGTAATAACTATAATTATTCAATTAAATAGAAAAAAAATATTAGCACTAATTCTAATTACATAATTTAGATTAAATATTCTACGGTTGAGGATGTAGGAAGCATGGTGTTTCCTACTTAACTAGGGAGCACCTCCATTTTTTCATTAATAAATAATTAGTCTTTGTTTTATTTATAATAATATCAACTAGTAAATAATCATAATATTATAGTTATTAACTAATACTTGCAAAGACTAGTTATCGCCATTCTATTTTAATAATAATATATTATTACTTAATAATTAATTAAATATTTAATTATTAATATTTATGAAATTCTATTTATTTATTTTTCATCTATAATATCACATGTGCAAAGTTTATAAGATGATAAAATTTTAATCAATCATATAATTAAGAACATAAAATGGTTTAATAAAGCAAGTTAAGAAATGACAAAAATAATAGATGAACAAAAAAAAATTGTTCTTACCATTGACAAGAACAATTTATTCTTGCTTTAAGATTAAAAATGGTAATTTCACAAAGTTCAAGGTGATTTTGCAAGTGGATGAAATAAGATCATTCTTTGGCTGAATGTTCTTATCTTATTCATGTACCAAACAGATCCTTAGTAGATTGCCTTAGGTTGTTATGCACTTTCAAGCACACCATCACCTGCAACCTCAAGGAAAATAACCCATAATCGTGTTTTGGGCCCTTGCGCACAATAATACGACAAAATTGAAATAGCCACTATTTTTTGTCTCACAAGAATCATCAATTAAATTTTTACAATGTAATTAAAAATTTAAAATATAAATAATTATAATTAGAAATTTTATGATGATTTATATTTGTAAGAGTTTCTTTTTCTTTAGATGGACAGGTGTAATTGGAATTCTATGGCAAAAAAAAATTTCGATAAATTTTGTGACAAATAAATCATCATAAAAATCTTCAATAAACTTAAAGGATGGAAAGTTATTTATCATCTCTTTTTAGGTGAATTTATCAATATAATAAATTAACTACAAATGCACCATCCACCCACCCTTTCCCCCTTCTTCCCAAACACACACTCTGACACCCCCATTTACCTCTTACGATACAAAAGAGGGGGTCTAGACTATTTTGTACAGTTCGATTGATCCAGCTATTATCTATTAATTAACCATAAACTGTTGATTTTGAATGTGATAATGAAAAAATAAGTGTCCTATACAGGGTGCTTTACGCCCCCTGTGAGTTGTTTATAAAGAGAGAGGTGTAGAACTATATTTTTCATTGTTCAATTGATCCAACTTTTATTTATTAACTTATCTTACTAGTTGATGAATTGTATAATAAGTTTAATAACCACTAATCGTCACTGTCGAATGGCAACAAATACATATTCTGCATTTACCCCATATCAGAGTACACAGAGAGGATATTTGTAATATTTTTTTAGTTAAATGGTGAAAACCAACAACATATCAAGGAGTAGCTCATGCATTCGAAAGACCACCTTATTCAACTACATATATATATAGCTGATGGAAAACAAGGCACGCAGGAGAACAATTTGGTGATAATTTGATTAATTAAGCGGCAGTAACAGATATCTTCATCGCTCCTTCGCAATGCCCAGGAATGCTGCAGATGAAGTGGTTTTCTCCCTTTTGGAGCGTGATGCTGTCTTTGCCGGAGTTGTAAACTTTGGAGCCTGGCGCAGGGTTGCAGCTGTTGTAGCCCGCGCCGTCCACCGTGACAACATTGTGAAGTTGCGGATTGTAGTTGAAAACTGCACGTAATATTCACATGAATCACTGTTCGGAATAACATTTAACTATGACTACTAAATATCCTTGAAGCAACAAGAGAACTTAGTGAAAGTGATATGGATACCAAGCACATCGCCGGCTTTGAACGTCTTGCCATTGGGCCAGTTAACGACGTTGAATCTCCAGCCGCCGCTGTCGCCGACGGTGAAGGTCGCGGACTCAACAATCTTGCATTGAGTGACGAGGAGAAGGCAGAGAACTAGTGCCACTCCTACAACCGCTGCACTATCTCTTCCCCGAACCATCACAAATTAAGAATGTATATTTGCTGAAAAGTTTCTCAGGAACTAATGATATTTAGTAGCACTATGCTTCTCATATGATACTTGTAGAATGTGGTTTGGTATGTTTTTATACACATGGATTTGTCTGTCATAATTTCGATCAGTAATTAGGAGCCGATTATAGATGGGAACACAAGTGCTGAAATTATTTAATTTGGAGATCGCGTGATCAATTATTATTTTTGCATATTAGTGCTATTGCTAAAGCTGGATTTGGCTTGCTAAATGCTTTTGCTGATCTAATTCATTGTTATCAAATAATAATATATTTCCTTATATTAAAATGTGGAGTCTAATTAATTATATCTGCTTTTATGATATGAACAAATCATGTTGATGCGTACGTCAGGTATATAGGAGATCCGGAATTAGATATTTCATGCGTTCCATTGAGAGCTAGAATTCCCACTAGTGACCCTTGTTGCTCCTAGAAAGTTAAATGTCTAAATATTTTCTTTTGTTATAGATATGAGCAACTCTGCAATGTGCTTGTAGTACTTCTTCGGTATTTCTTCTATAAAAACCGGCTGGTTTGCCTCTTAGTTCTCTTGTTATGCGGTGAGTTACGAATGTGCATGAGTTGCGTTAAAAATCTGCAATTGAATTAAATATTATTAGAAATTAGAAAACTTCAAATTTTGAAAATAAATTTGACAAAATAAGATTATAACAATACAGGCATAAATGAGTACGTCAAGTGATGGTATATAGCATTGCTGTTTATGCATTAAGATTAATTTTTGTTCAATGTCTTTGAGATGCTTGTAATTCATATTTATGGTGTTAGTTAAAGAATTAATCGGATAGTAAGTTGGATATATGTATTATTGATCTTAATTACGAATAAGCTAACATGCTACAACGTTCATAGTCTCCATTTGAATGAAATAATCACTTGTTTACTTACACTACAAGAAAATAGTAAAATTGTGATGAAGATTTATGGCGGTGGGTTATCCCTCTCAATTTGTATCAAAATTTGAGAAAAAAAAATATCTTCACCATAGATTGCGAAGAAAAGTATAGTCGCCAAATTTTCGACACAAAATGCAGCAATTTTGAAAAACTGCTGCAATGTATGAAGGAATGTGTCCATCACAATGTGTGATAGAAACTTCTATCGCAATTTATGATGGATCATTTCCTTCAAAAATTGTAATGAATTTTATTCAGTCACAAATTATGACGGCCATAAGGGCCACCACAAATGTACGGATTTCAACACGTGAATCATAGAAGTACACCCGTGGGAGGTAAAATAATTTATTTTTGTGAAAAATTTTTTTGTCTCCAATTCTTTCGCAAATAATAGTATAAATATTAGCACCCTCCCTTTTTCCCTCACAATGACGCTAAATCAACCCTTGATTTCTTCACTCAGCGAAGCCCTCCTTCTTCTGCAAAAAAATATTTTTTTCCATATTTTTTCTTTTATCGGTCGCCTAGGGTTGGATCTGTCCTTGCATGGCCAACAAGAGAAATAGGTGAAATAAAACTTTAGATCAATTTCACAATGAAAATGCAAAAGCTAAACATCGATTTATAGCAAAGCTTAAACTAAAAAACTCTCGATCCAAAACAAGTGCAATAATGATATAAATGAGAAAGCAAGATGATAAATTGTTGGGAAATACGAAGGACAAGAGTAGAAAGATCACAAGAATCACAGAAAAATACGCACAAATTTTACGTGGTTCGGAGATGGATCTCCTACGTCCACGGCCGTCGCAAAGAATTTTTCACTATGTTAATGTTCAAAATCACAGAGTACATAACCGCTCCAAAAAATAACATATATATGATGGAGCTAGGGCAACCGCCCATATAATGGAGAATATATATATATATATATATATATATATTATATATACCCATAGTTGGATCGGCGCCAGTAGGGATTGGATGATCAGTCTCCATCTGTTATCTCCAACATAAGTCAAGAAAGTAAGAGATAAATACAAACTTAAGACAAAAAAAAAATTTATTGATGAGGTTTGGCCTCAACTTGGCCTATGTTCCCTCTCTGATTTCTCGACCTCTATCGAAGATCCACTAGTTTTCTTTCATAAGACAAGGATGACCAATTACAATAAACTTGTTATTTCTTTGCTTTAAGAAGTAGACGAAATCTCTACTACAAGAACCTCACAATATTATATTTTTCTTCACTCAAAAGACTACGTGAGAACATTTCTTATAATGGAGCTAAGCCTCTAATAAGAATACAAATAATATGCTCTATTACGATATCTCCTTTACAATTTTACACTAAAAAATATGAGAGAAAAAAATTCAATAATTTAACTCAAGAAGCTTCTAAACTTGGTTTTCCTTTGATAAGTTTCCTATGAAGTCTTACTTCATTCTAGCCCTTTGAAAACTATTTTATATGTGTTTTCTACTACTATGACTGTTGCACATGTTTTTTTCCAATGGGTTTGACTAAAAAATATAGCAATTGAGATTTTTCAACGCTCCACTGGTCGATCATTTTCGTCATCCATTGACCATTCTGGCAAAATATAGCCGTTATACTTAAATCGGTTTTTTTAGTCGTTCTTCTGTACCGGTTGATCGTTTTAACAAAGTCGTCGACCATTTAGAAAAATTGGTTGATCACTATGAAATTTTATGATAAATCTTGCTGAATTTAACACATTGATCAATCGGTTCAGGACATTGATCGATCACTTGTCCTGAATAAGCTTGACAGACCTACAATATTTTGATCATAACTCTCTGCATCAATATTCGATTGATGTGATTCTTGATTCTTAGAAAAGCTAAAAAGATTATCTGTATTTCATCTATTCATTATTCAATTTAAATCAAATGAAAAGAAGATCAAATATTAATAAAAAATTAGGTGCATATAATTTTACTTTAAACTTAAGAGACCTTCATTATTTGTATAAATATCGAAATGAGACGATTCTTGAATAGGTAGAAAGCTAACAAAATTATATAATTAAATTAATACATTCATGTTTCAACCTAAATATAAAGGTAGATAAATATTAAGTTAAACTTTAGTGCATATAATTTGATTTTAAAAATTTCACACACTTATCTCATTCTAACATGTACACATATTTTTTTCACATAAGGTTTTCAGTTCATAAAATACAAAAATATGACATTAAGTCATAAGGTCATTTTTTTAATCATGACGCCCATTCTTTTTTGGGGTTAAGGAGTGTGTAGCATATTTTTAGTGTAGTGCGTGTAGCACACTCTAAAGTAGCAACACTTTATGTATAAAATAATATAAATAGTAAATGCATATATAGAAAGTAATGATATTTTTTTATAGAAATGCGCTATATATTTCTTTTCTTTATATTTTTACCGAGGCATTTTAAACTACTTGCAACCATATGCAGAGCCAATGGGTTTTCCGTGGGTGCAAATGCACCCACTGGAATTTGGATCAAATAATGATAAAATTATTAGCACTAATTCTAATTATATGAATTGATAAGTAGTTTTTATATAGATAATTTCATGTCTAAACATTTTCATTTTCTGATCATTTTAGGCTTAAATGTATATTCTCTCATGTTTATCACCTTATCCAAACTATTTGTATAGTTGGTATGTAGAGCTTTACACCGAAATATATGCACAAATAGATAAGTTTTTAGCTCTATTTATCTCATTTTTTTTTGGCTCACCAATGATCTCTTCATCTAGTCATTCATGCCGAACCACTTAATGAGGAACATATCATATTTAATTACCTATTAGAAATTTGAGATGTTGGTTGTTGTTTTGTTTCTAGCACAGGAATTTTGGAGCTGCCAGATTTACATTTTTTTGGATATTTCTACAACTTTTTGGGCTGCTGCAGAGGCTGTCACCTGTCCAACTTTTCACCTTTTTGAAGCTGCACATGAAGATTCCTTTTGGATGGGACATGTGACACGATCAGAGAAGCAAGGATGAGAATCAGAAGGTTCTACGTGGGGCTATAAGAAGAAGAAAAGCTGCTGCAAGGGGCTCTCTCTCTCCTCTCGCTTACTCTCACTCTCTCCAATTCGAAATGTCGAAGCCAAGGGTTTGAAGAAGGAGCTGCACCGGGAAGAAGAAGAAGGAGGCTATAGCTGAGAGGCTTAGTTTGATATCTATCTTATATTCTGTAATTCTGAGTCATGTATTCATTTCAGAACATTATATTGTCTGTAATATTGAACTCGGATATGTGTAGCTAAACTTCATATTTTCTAAGGATGGTAGTAGTCTAGAATGATGCTTGTGTGATGTTGAGACACCTTCCGTTTTATGATGACAATTTTTGTTATGGATTTTTAGAAGTTGATTTCTATTTATCAATGCTAGAAACTTTGTTAACAACTATGCAAATCTGAATGCCGAGAGGTTTATTATTTTCTGTTATTTGATAATCGAAAGGAAGTCAAAACCATTGTTTCTAAATCTTTGTGGGATTGAGCTTGAATTTATTTGTGCTACAATTTCTAAGGATTGTATTTTAACAGCTATGTTCTCTTGAGACGCCGAGAGATTGCCATTTTCTGTTATATGTTTTTTTGAGAAGAAAGCATAAGTACATTTCTTAGTTATCCGAATTTATATTGTTGGAGTTGAGATACAATTGATGATGATTGTTTTATGTAATAAATCTGTTTGGACTATGATTCTTTGATGAGCTAACCCCTCACTATTTTCCAAAGCTGAGGCTCGAGAGGGTATTTGGCTACAGGTTTATTCTTATGAGGTATGAATCGATCCTTTGTGTTTTATGTGATTTGATAATTTGGTTTCATGCTTGAGTTACAACTAACCAGAAATCTTCTGAACATTATAATCAAGTATAGAGTGAGTAGCTCTCATTTATGCTCTGACCATAAGCTGAAAAGTAGATGGCAAAGAATTTTGGTTAAATAATTTTAAAGAATTACCAAAGTTTGATTGAATGGTTTCCTGAACGAGGATTTTAATTGACAAGCTAAGTATCTACGAGAGTAGTCTTAGTGATTTTTGTGGCTCAATGACATAAGGTTTAATTCTAACTTGTCTCATTTATCACATAAGTGGAAATTCTAGATGAACCCTACCCTTAGAAAATATATCCCTGATTTACATCAACTCGAAATTCTTTCCATCCATTTAGTTTTTATAGTTTCATAAATCCAAAATACCAAAAACAACTTATCATTTAATGCTGAAATTAGATCTCCGTAATTACTGACACAAAATGTGATACTCCTTTGTAGTTTCCTTCTTAGTTTTCAGTTTATAGTCTAGTTATAATTTTCAATTTTTAGTTAATTTCCTTCTTCTAGTTAGTTAACTCTCTTAGATTAGTTCTTAGCCTCAATTCACTGTAGATACGATACCCGTGGTTAGTTACTCGACCTGTGCACTTGCATATTTGAGGAAGTTAAGGATTTAAAACTTGATTATCATCCTTCACATTTGCACATAACAGAGAAAATAGAAAATTTTATTACTGCATAGTGTCTTATACACATTCATACCCCAATACTCTCTCCATATCTATACATCTCTACACACAAACCCATAGCACTACATTCTTCGCATCATGAATCAAGAAATAATTAGTCTTTGTTTTACTTATAGTAAATTATTAACTACTAAATAATTATAATATTATGAAAATTAACTAATATTTACAAAGATTAGTTAATATTCCATTTTTAATAATGCATTATTTACCTAATAATTAATTAAATACTTAATTATTAATATTTATGAAATTATATTTATTTATTTGTCATCTATAATGTGCACTTTCCTGCAAAATTATAAGATGTTAAAAACTTAATTAACTATAATTAATCATATAATTATGGACATAAAATGATTTAATAAAGCAAGTTAAAATAATTGGCGGCACAAAAAAAAAATAGATAGTGTTTGATTGAAAAAAATAGATTTACTATTTAATTATATATTTCTATTAAATATAATTAGGAATTTATAAAAAAGTAATAATTATAATTAATTAATATAATTCTATTTATTCAATTAAATAGCAAAAAAATATTAGCACTAATTCTAGTTACACAAATTAACAAATAATTAGTCTTTGTTTTATTTATAATACATATCAATTAGTAAAATAATCATAATATTATAGTAATTAACTAATACTTGCAAAGGCAAGTTAATATTTGTAATAATAATATATTATTACTTAATAATAAATTAAATATTTTATTATTAATATTTATGAAAATATATTTATTTACTTTCATCTATAATGTCACGTGCAAAATTTATAAGATGATAAAAACTTAATCAATCATATAATTACGAATATAAAATGGTTTAATAAAGCAAGTTAAGGAATGAAAAAAAAATAGAGGAACCAAAAAAAGTTGTTCTTGCCATTGACAACAATTTATTCTTGCTTTAAAACTAAAAATGGTAATTTCACAAAGTTCAAGGTGATTTTGCAAGTGGGTGAAATAAGATCATTCTTTGGCTGAATGTTCTTATCTTATTCATGTACCAAACAGATCCTTAAGAAATTGCCTTAGGTTGTTATGCACTTTCTCAAGCACACCATTACCTGCAACCTCAAGGAAAATAACCCTTAATCGTGTTTTGGGCCCTTGCGCACAATAATACAACAAAAATGAAATAGCCACTAATTTTTTTGTCACAAGAATCATAAATTAATTTTTTATAGTGAGTTTTATTTATGTAATTAAAAATTTGAAATATAAATAATTACAATTAGAAATTCTATGATGATTTATATTTGCAAAAGTATCTTTTTCTTTATTTGGACAGGTGTAATTGAAATTCTATGGCAAAAATGTTTTCGATGAATTTTGTGACAAATAAATCATCATAAAAATCTTCAATGAACTTAAATATATGATGGATAGAAAGTTATTTATCATATCTTTTTAGGTGAATTTATCAATGGGCTAAATGGGGATGTAAATCCATAAGTAAACTTGTGTAAATCTATTTATTTTAAAAAAAAGAGAGTAAAATTTCCATTACACTCAATGAGTTTACACACCCGTTTTTCTCTAAGAGAAATACTGAAGCAGTACTACAAGCATATTGCACAGTTGCTTTCTAGCAGAGACAAGGGTCACTAGTGGGAAATCTAGCTCTCAATAGCTCGCATGAAATCTTTAATACCGGATCTCCTATATACCTGACGTACGCATGAACATGATTTGTTCATATCATAAAAGCATATATAATTAATTAGACTCCACATATCAATATAAGGAAAAAATATTAGTTATTATTTGACAACAATGAATTAGATCAGCAAGAGCATTTAGCATGCCAAATCCAGCTTTAGCAATAGCACTAATATGCAAAAATAATAATTGATCACGCGATCTCCAAATTAAATAATTTCAGCACTTGTGTTCCCATCTATAATCGGCTCCTAATTACTGATCGAAATTATTGCAGACAAATCCATGTGTATAAAAACAGACCAAACCACATTCTACGAGTATCATATGAGAAGCATAGTGCTACTAAATACTATTAGTTCCTGAGAAACTTTTCAGCAAACATACATTCTTATAATTTGTGATGGCTCGGGGAAGAGACAGTGCAGCGGTTGTAGGAGTGGCACTAGTCCTCTGCCTTCTCCTCGTCACTCAATGCAAGATTGTTGAGTCCGCGACCTTCACCGTCGGTGACAGCGGTGGCTGGACATTCAACGTCGTCAACTGGCCCAATGGCAAGACGTTCAAAGCCGGCGATGTGCTTGGTATCCATATCACTTTCACTAAGTTCTCTTGTTGCTTCAAGGACATTTACTAGTCATAGTTAAAAGTTATTCCAAACAGTGATTCATGTGAATATTAATTACGTGCAGTTTTCAACTACAATCCGCAACTTCACAATGTTGTCCTGGTGGACGGCGCGGGCTACAACAGCTGCAACCCTGCGCCAAGCTCCAAAGTTTACAACTCCGGCAAAGACAGCATCACGCTCCAAAAGGGAGAGAACCACTTCATCTGCAGCATTCCTGGGCATTGCGAAGGAGCGATGAAGATATCTGTTACTGCCGCTTAATTAATCAAATTATCACCAAATTATTCTCCTGCGTGCCTTCTTTTTCATCAGCTATATATATGTAGTTGAATAAGGTGGTCTTTCGAATGCATGAGTTACTCCTTAATATGTTGTTGGTTTTCACCATTTAAGTAAAAAAATATATATTACAAATATCCTCTCTGTGTACTCTTGAGTCTTATATGGGGTAAATGGAGGGTATAGAGAACCGGCTCTACCTCCAATTCAGAATATGTATTTGTTGCCATTCGAAAATTTTGACGATTAGTGGTTATTTAACTTATTATATAATTCATTAACTAGCACTACAAGAAAATTTTATTTTAGTAATGTCTAATAAACGTCACGGATGCTATTAAATATTACTAAAAGGTTTTTGTAACGTTTAATAGAGGTCACCTACAGACGTCACCGAAGCCAAGTTACGAAAAAATCTGTGTAACGTGTATCCAATAGCCGTTACTAAAAAAATAAACGTGACAAAAACTGCAACATTTAAACGTCACAAAATATTTTATATTAGTCACGTTTAAACGTGACTAGATGTCTACAAGGACTCCTCTCATTGCATAAACGTGACAGAAAAATGACAAAGAGTAACGTTTAAACATTACAAAAAATAGTATTTGATACATTTAAAGGTCTTTGAGAATGGACGAGTGTAGAAGAAGGAAGTTACGATGAACTAATGAAATTTGAAAGTGTTTTTAAGCAAGTAATAGATGCTCGTGAAATTCGGAACAATTTTAAAGTTAGATTCATTGAGTAATGAGAGTCAAGTTCGAACAAAAGATATATATGCTACTTATTGAGAACCCATTACAATGCAATTCATTAAGCAGTATAATGAGGAAGAAATATCCACCAAGGTAACCTTTGTAGTTAAACTAATCATGTTTTTTTTTCAAAAGCAACTAATGCATGTATCATTCATTGGCACATCAATTCAGCCTACATAAAGTTTTTTTGAAAGGTA
The DNA here is from genome assembly GCA_001647135.1 of Pontederia paniculata. NCBI lineage: Eukaryota > Viridiplantae > Streptophyta > Magnoliopsida > Commelinales > Pontederiaceae > Pontederia > Pontederia paniculata. Next base: position 6,438 of record LTAE01007838.1, on the reverse strand, counting down.
TATTACGAACGCAAAAATATACATCAGTGTCGTAGAAAATTAAAAGGCATATCCGTAGCCAAATACCATCAAAGTCATATCCATAACCAATATCATCTAAAAACATGCAGCTAGTATTTAGTCAAAATATGCATCTCCTTCAACATCTCATAGATCAAACTTTTAATAGACAATCGAAGTCATATGCGCGGCAATAGTTCACCACCATTTGCTAAGCTCATCCTAATATCAACTTACCTGTAGAAAATAAATGTCAACATATATTAACTTGATCAATATTTGAGTTCAAGATGTATAGCATAAGAAAGAATAACAGATGTAGTATCCAACATTAAAGACACACCCATTTAACCATATTAAACAAACTATTGGTAAGAATAAGCTTATTTCAAATGTTCAATTTGTTACGGACACTTAAAAATTAATAAATTGCAAGCCTCTTGACATAATCTATCCACACTCTAACCAACATGAGCTACCACTAGTAGAAGAAGACATCAATACTTATAGAGATATGAAAACATTTATTAATTATTTTTATTGTTGGTGATAGTAGCAGGTGAGATTGTAGATTGTATTGATACTACTGGTTAAGACACCAATTATTTTGACTGTTACTAAATAGGCTCACCTATTTGGTCTTCAAATTTTTGTGCCAAACTTTGAGAATTATATTGGTTTTACTTGGGATTTGCCAAGAAATATTTGCGTTGTTTCTACTTCCCATTATCATAGAGTGGTCCTAAAAACAATTGCATTCATTTAAATATTGAGAGACGTGCATAAAGTACTATCTAAATATGAAGAAAATAATGGATATTCATACTTAATTATTTACTATGTATTCAGAAACATGCTTCATAATTCATATGACAGAGATATAGAAAAACATCTTCAAGTGGAATTAAAAAAAAAGCAGAGCATTTAACTCATTGGTCATTTAAGGTTGTCATGTAGGTTTATGCTATAAAAAAGGAAACATAAACAATATAATCTGGTCTATCATTTTTGGACAATTAATCACTCTAAAGCAATAAGAGAATTCTAATTGGTGAATCACCTTAATCGGTTTTCGAGTTCGCTTCGTCATCATAGTTGCATGTCGGGGCTGAGGGAGAAGTATACTTTGTTCTAGTCTTTAAGAACATTTCCATGGTTCGAAGAAGCTGATAGTAAGCCGAAGAACAAAAAATCATTACATAAATGAAAAAAATTACTTAACTTTATCAAAATTCCAACCTCGTCAATATGTTCTCGTTGTTCTGCATTTATTTGCTTCAGTGCAACAATCTCAGATTCATAGTCGGCTCAAGCATCCTTCAACTTTTGTTCAAATTGACTTTCCATGATTTTTCGGTGAGAGGATTTTCCAATAGAAGGTGGTCCATATCCTTTTCCCGGATAATAATCCGACCTCGAAGATGCACCCATAAATTTGTCAACAATATCGCTAGAAGAAATGGTTGCGCCAGATGATTGAGATTCTGAGCGCATTTGAATCATTTTGTCCTAAAAAAGACAACAAATATGATTCTTATGCATTTTATTCAAATAATCAATGAAAAAACTTACATAAGCTTTAGCAGCATCTTGGCTGACCCAACCACCAGATCCATCTAATTTAGGATCACAATATCGTGTTTGTTTGAAAAACTCAATTTCATCGGGCACTTCTTTAAATTCTCGAATCTATAAAATGAAATGAATTAATGAGTAATATTACTTGAAAAATTCACTGGACTTTGAAATATATAAAAGTGAATATAACTCACATATTCACTTCTTCGACTATGAAAAGACTTTGAGCCAGTCCTATGTGGATATTTGACGGCCTTGCGTGCATCCCTCGCTTTCATAGACTTTGTTCTCTGTATTCAAACTAATATTATGATAGTTTATGTTTAACATCATTTGTTCATATTGAAAGTACTAGAGGTCTTTGAAATCTTACAATTCTGGTTGAGTCTTCAGAAGATAAGATATTTCTTTCCTCATCAAGCTCATGCTGCCATTTTGCAGTTATTTTTTTCCAGTCATCATCATGGGAACCAACTGGTCTAGCATTATCCCCCACTTGTTTCCACTTCCTTTTAACATCCGCTCGATGTTTTTTGTGGAGTTGGCTCATCCATCGATCCGCAGCACGAAATTTAATTGGATTGTTCATCACGTCATCCAAATTTAATCGAATCTGTAGAAAATATATTACTCAAAAAATTAAATGTCCAAACATGAAAGAAATGGAATCAGCACAAGTTTAAAAGTATCAAAATCAGATCTCCTATCTTACCTCATAGATTTATTCCTTAGGATAATAATGAAACTAAGAAGATACCTGAACACGCTCCCAAGCACGTTGCTTCTCTTCAATTGGAAGGGTTCTCCAATCGCCTTCTATATACAAAGGGAGCACATCCCTACAAGCTTTGCCAACCTCTGAAGCCATTCTTGCTGATTGACTTGTTGTGAATGGACGACCACCATTGTCAGTAAACTCGATCTTCATCTTTTCTCCTTGTCGCCTAAAATCCTTATCAAGTGAATGGCCCCGATAAGGACCCCTCTTATAAGTACAAGAGGAGACTGATTCAGCTACTGCAAATGAAGTAAATTTTAATCAATTGTATATTTGATAACTTGAAAATTAGTTGCAAATATAACTTAACAATATATGCCATGAAACAATACTAGAAAATTTGGTAGCTAGCGCATTGCCACCAAGTAAATGTTGGGCTTCAGGAATTTGTATAGAAGATGCAGAAACAATAGGATCAGGTAGTTGTGAAGGCATGCCATCTTTGATGAATCGAGTATTTTGGAGTGTCTTTCCTCCTCTTCGTTTGGCACCCTTCGTACCTTCGGCCATTATAATACTATCATAACAATCACAAAAAATTAGTAAAAATATTACACATAACACATAACACATAACATAAATATGAGAAATTAATAAAAATAATAACTACCAAGTATTATACTTTTTCAGCATGTAACACATAACATAATAAGAGTTAGCATCAATTACATAAATGTGAATAAAATAGAAAGATTACTACATAACATAATATAATTATCTCGGCAAAGATCACATTAATTACATATAATATGCTTTGATATATCACATTTATCAAATAATTGTTTTCAGCTTGTAAACACATAAGATAAATATGAAAAATTAGTAAAAATAATAACTGCCAAATAATTATACTTTTTCAGCATGTAACACATAACATAAATGTGAAGAAACTAGAGAGATTACTACATAGCATAATATAATTATCTCGACAAAGATCACAATAATTACATATAATATGCTTTGGCATATCATTAGTAGAATAAAATAATTGTAAGTAATTGTTTTTTTGCTTGTAAACACATGATATAAATAATAAGAAGGAATCAATTACCAGAGCTTATGGTATATACAATGCTTGTCACGAAGCAGCAGCAAATCACATGTCAATTGGTTACTCTTCATCACTATTATCATAATTTACAAGTGTCTCATCCAATTCATCTTCATTTTCATCACATTCAATGTCAATATCATGTTGTGATTTGAGTATCATTTCCATATCTTTTCTAGGAACTACCTCAGGACATACATCTATTCTTAATAAGGAATCTATATCACATTCAACTATTGGAGTTTCTACTATTACACTTTTCTCCTTTTGCATAAATAATTCCTCAATGCTTTTGTCCGCTAATTCAGCTTCCACATCAGTAAACAAAGTCATGTTATTATCAAGAGAGCTTAAATTATAAACATGACGATGTTGAAATTTTTGTACCACACGCCATTCATCACCTAATTTCATATCCTCAAGGTAATATACTTGCTTTACTTGAGATGTCAACACATAAGGGTTAGCGTCATACCAAGTACGAGTAATCCTTATGCTTTTCAATCCATCAACTTTCCTTACATTATGATGTCGTTCATCAGTGTCCCACCCATTTGCACTTGAATAAGAAGACTCGTTTATTTCAAACATATGTAAGTTCATATATGTCAGTTAAAACCCCATAGAACTCCATGGGCGATTGTGAGGTTCCTTGATTTCCTTCTACAAGGACTCCACTATTTTGAGTTTTTTTCCTACTATCAAAGTCGATCGTGTGAAATCGAACACCATTATATATCAATTTGTTGTATCTCTTGAAGCATGATTCTGGTCCTATTGATAATGCATACAAAGCATTAATAATCTGATCATCACTTGTATATAAAGTACTCATCTGCAATTTAGAAAAAAACACAATAGTATCAATTATTAAAGGAACAAAATATATTTAAAGTGATTGAAATATTTTGCTCACTTTATTCATGAACCAATGTTCAAAATCACTTTGATGTAGTTGCTCGATGTCCATGGTGTGACTTTCCCGCAAACTACTTCGATGTTCACTATCAAATTTCAAAATATTTTATGGATAAAACTCATTATACCCTCATCATAAGATAAAAAAAATAATGCAAACTTACTTCAAATAAGGAAGAACCTCGAGACAATTGTTCAAGATATACCATTTGACTACCTTAATTTCCTCTTTCTGTAAAACCACAGGGGTAGGGGATGTAATAAGACCAACCCTATTTTTAAAGACACTCAACCCTCCATCTTCTATTAAATCAAAATTTCTATCAGGGCGATTGGATGATGTCTCAACTCCTTGTAAATGAAGAGAACACCATGTTAGACATTCATGCATTATATAAGCTTCTGTAATGGATCCCTCTGGATAAGCCTTATTTCTCACAAACGTCTTCAACGAACCCAAAAACCTGCATTAATAAGATGTTTATGAATACTTAAAAGACTTACATTAGACTAAAAAATATAAATGAATGTCTAGTTATATACCTCTCTATGGGATACATCCAACGGTATGCAACAGGGCCAGCCATTAATGCCTCGTGAGGCAAGTGAATAGCTAGATGTATCATTATATCAAAGAATGCTGGAGGAAATATTAGCTCCAACTTACACAAAATAATTATGATATCTCTTTGCATCTTTTGTACATCTTCGATATTTAGAATACGTTTGCATAACCGCTCAAAGAAAGCCCCTAGTTCTGCTATAACCGAGGCAACATCTTTAGGCAACATGCCACGAACGCCCATTGGTAATAAATAAAAGTTGGATCAATTGAACGATGAAAAATATAGTTCTACACCTCTCTCTTTATAGACAACTCATAGGAGGCGTAAAGCACCCTGTGTAGGACACTTACACTTATTTTTTCATTATCACATTCAAAATCAACATTTTATGGTTAATTAATAGATAATAGCTGGATCAATCGAACAGCATAAGATAGTGTTCTACACCTCTATTCCTGTATTGTAAGAGGTAAATGGGGGTGTGGGTTGTTGGGGTTTAGGGAGTGCTCTAATTATGTTGTAGATCGCTCATAAAATTATCATTTCCGATGGATTGATCCCTAAAACATGAAGGTTAGTTGGAAACGATAATTTGTGAGGGATTATCCATCTCACATTAGTGGTGGACGGTGCATTTGTAGTTAATCTATTATATTGATAAAGAGAAAATGAGTGTATAAACTCTTTGAGTGTAAACCTGTGTAAACTCATTCATTTTGAAAAAAATTGATGAAAAAATTTTGAATGAGAATTTATTTTTTTTTAAATAAATAAATGAATTTACGTAAGTTTACACTCAATAGGTTTACAACCCCATTTAGCCCTTTCTCTTATTAAAAACTGGTCGGTTTGCCTTTTAGTTCTCTTGTTATGCCATGAACTACGAATGTCCATGTGTTGTGTTAAAAATCTGCAGTTGAAATTAAATATTATTAGAAATTAGAAAACTTCAAATTTTGAAAATAAATATATGTCAATACATGCCTAAATGAATACGTCAAGTGATGGTTTATGGCATTGCCGTTTATGGATTAAGATTAATTCTTGTTCAATGTCTTTGAAATGCTTGTAATTCATATTTATGGTGTTGGTTAAAGAATTAATCATATAGTAAGTTGGATATATGTATTATTGATCTTAATTACGAACAAGCAAACATGCCACAATGTTCATATTCTCCATTTGCATGAAATCATCACTTGTTTACTTATCCTATAAGAAAATAGCAAGACTACTGTAACGCCCCCAAAATTAACCTTGCCACCTGACAATAATCTTGACTTTATAGACGCCACCACATCATATCATTACCTTTAGTTTGATCATTTGACTGGTCAACCTCAGGGCCACGTCAGATAACAATAACAATATAAACTAAATTATCTTTTTTCAATATAAAACTAATAATCGAATACATAGTTCCAATAAGAATATACATCAATAACTAAATTAAACCAACTCCAAAGGACTCCAAATAAAGTTCATCTCTAACAAATGACCAGCAGGACTCAACCAGGATCCTAATCCATATGCAAAGCAGACCACCA
>LTAE01007836.1:0-21859 GCA_001647135.1 Pontederia paniculata | reverse complement strand
CCTCTCCTTCCCTCAGCCAAAGCACCTCTTCGGTTGTCTCCTCACCTGGCGTCCACTTCTCCTTGAACCGCTCGTTCTTCATGTTCTTTTTTTAAGTGTGAAACCTTTGGTCGCCCACTGTTCTTCATTGGGCGACCTCTCCTGTTCAGCCCTTGTCTTCGGTCGTTCGTTCAGTCTTTGACTTCACTTCTTATATCTTTCATTTCAACATTGGTCGACCACTTCATATGCTATGGACGACCACTGCACACATAGGGTTCTTCTGATATATCTTCTATGTGCGTAGGTCGTCCGTTCTTTAACTTCGGTCGACCTATCATACTCTGAACATGAGTATCCTATCTTTCAGAAATTAGCTCAACAAGTTTATCTGTCCGGACTAAGTTTCCTCATAAATTTGTGATCATCAAAGCAATCTCGGGATCCTAGATTCAACAAACTCCTGGCTGTCCAAATGGTTTAGACTTATGGAGGCCTGGCCTTTTCTTAACGTGCATCGCCTTTGCCATCATCTCCATTTCTTGGTTATGATTCATCTCCTTGTTCCGTATTGGCTCACCTTCCTCACTTCGTGTTGCAATTTGAAGTGTCGCAGATGGAGATTCCTCACCTCCTGGATATGCTTTAGCTTCGAAAGTGAGATGGGTGTTGCGTGGCCCGCTGCACTCAACTGAATGACCTTTAGGTTCCCCCTGTCTCCGACGGGTGGGCCCCATATGTTGTTAACAGATGCTGAGTCACCATCCTCACTTTTCTCTTCATTTGCCCATGTGTTTGTGTTCAAGCTGGGGTGTGGACATCTGGGACCCATCCTCCACCGTGTTAGATATCTCTTTGAAGGTGTCATATACCAACACCACCTCTTTCCTTTTCCTACACTTGTGGTTACTCATGATTAGGGGAGATCCTGTAGCTGGCATCAAGTCAGCATCACTACAACTATTTTGTCTCTTGAAATCTCGCAGATGGTGACAGATCAACATCAACATTTTTTGTGTCCAATTGTCCACCAGAATTTGCCCACTGGGATCCTCCATATTTTGCGTCTTGGGATCTTCCAGATTTTGCTTCCTGAAATCGTGCAGAGACCATCCTCATGATCGCCTCACTGGGTGTTGGCGAGATCTATGGAATTGTGATCGCATCAATCTCGCGATTTGATTTTGTCGCCGGCAATCCTTGAGTCTTCTCCGGCACCGGTGATGTCACGCCGACCAGGACCTCCTTCCAAGTTTTCTCCACTCTTTTCCTTTTTCCAACGCAATGTTATATGCAATCTCACCATTGATCATATTTATATTTTTAGGGACTGTTTTGCCTGGGTGAAGCCAAATAGAAGCCTCCACCATACTCATGTCTCCACTTCCCATTGATGGGAATTTGACTTCGCACATGGTTGCAAATGGGTTGATGATCGCCAATATTATTTCCATGCACCAGAGATGTAGTGGAACACCCTGAATACCTATTGTGGTGTTGCTGCGTGTTCCGGCTGGTTCACCTCCTCCTGCCATAGACCACATGTGAAATTTTATATCCCCTCCACTTGATGCAGGGAGGGTTGTGCCAGAGATCTTCTCCATATCCTTTTGAATTAGACCCCAGAGAAGGAAGGTAGAGACTAAAATTCGGGATAGGCGAATGGTTGCGCCATCTGATATCAATCGCCCTATCATCTTGGATAAGATATCCATGGCCGACAATGTTCCTCCCAATATGTATCCAACCAAGCAGTTCTATAGGATTTCTAGGTTGTGATTGATCATAAGGCTCCATGGTGCTTTGATTGTTGATGTCAATGTATTCCTCACTACCTTTCCTTTTCTTTGAACTACTTCCTTGTCTCTATTCTGCATCTCCTGTCTTCTGCGAGCGGTAGGACATCTGGCCCTAGTTTGTCCCAATTCTCCACATTCGAGGCATTTGATGGGATCCCGACAGTTCCTCTAGATGTGACCCCAACAACGACATCTGTAGCATAGTACTCGTTTGCAGCCCTCACTTGCAGTACGGAATCGTCTTTGATTTGAACGGCGGTATGACAACAATTGCCATTCAAGGTCCTCCTTTTCATGGTGGCACCGATGGTACGGGGTCTCCCCTCGACATTCGCTGTTAGCACCGACGAGAGGGGGTCTCCCACCGATGATCTCCTCTCGTGTCCTCACTCTTGCCATCCGTTCAGGACATGAGCTTACAGAAGGAAAAAAAAAGTTTACTTGGACTCTCAAACTTGACAACCTTGATTCCTTCAAATGATAATAAAAAACACCTCATATTATTGAAGATCTGATGTAATTGATTCCTTCAAGTATTTAAGATCCAGCCTAATAGGTAGTCATGGTTTAATCTTCCTTTTTTTTTTCTTATTGAAGATCTGATGTCGAGATTTTCTCTTCAGATTTGTGATGTTGTAGCTGTTGCGCGCATGAAAAAAATGCATATGTAGCACATGTATAGCAAGTATTTGAGTTATATACACATTTGCTCCATTCAATTGTTCACATACTTGCTATACATGTGTTTCATGACCCTTTCCAAATTTTTCTTCTTTTTTTTGAGTTTTTTTTCTCTCCCTCTTTTATTGTTTTTGAAGATATTTATTTGTAGGAACATAGTCAATATTAATTGTTTCTTTCAAAATATAAAAAATTTAAGCTTTGTAGTGTTTGGGTTGCATATTTGTACCATTCATAATTCATTTATATTCATTGTCCATTATAATCTACATTGTAGGCTTATAGCATTGGGAATGTATCAAAAAGAACTATAGCATTGAGAATGTATGAAAGGAAAAAAAAAAGAAAATGTAACTCCTTGAAATGTGTTCACCATGCATACAAATTAATATCTAACACAATCGAAGAGAGAAAAGATAGCTTGATACGGGACAAAAATTAATGGAAGATTTATACGATCATGATATGAATAAAAATCAACAAGAGACTTTAAACTACAAGAGACAAAATTTATGAAGTTGACATTAGGCATAAACAATCACTTAACATACATTTGAACTTACATAAACTTGCGTGAAAACTATACATAATCTTGATACAACAAGGACTCAATTTTTCGTACATAAACATGATTTTAAGAAAATAGTCAAAGCTTAACCATGTGCCAAGGTTCATCATGAGAAACAAAATCATCGTTAGTATCATCGTTCCTTCTCACTTATGGGATCCAAAAGTATGGGAACTCATCCCATTAGAGGATGTAAAGGTCGAAGCATGAATCAATCATCTCATCTTTATATTGCATAGCCTATATGTCATGCATATAATCGTCATAATAAACACAAAATATGCAATAAGGCCTTTAGCTCAAACATATGATCAAAGCATGATCATTAAGCTTTTCTTTACTTTAGGTTATTAGCATATTATACTCATAACTTAGCTTTAAGTTATTTTCATCTTTCTACTTTCTTATTTTACTTATGCCTTATTAGTATAATGCATATTTTAATTCATCTTAACTTTATTAAACATTAACAATATAATGCATCTAGACATGAAAAATAATACTTACATTGACTTCCAATGAAATTAGCTTTTTTTTTACTTAACTTTATCATTCATGTCTTCTTCATCTTTAACTTCTTATCATGTGACAAATTTTAGAAGATAACCATCTTACTTCACATAAGTCGTCCTCATGACACATATCTATTTATTATCTTATTTTGGTGGAGGGTCATTGTGCTCATCATTTTATTTTGACTAATCAGGGATGCAAGCACTTTAGACTTGTAGGTATAGTTTGGAAATCAGAACCAACCCAAATCCTTATCTCGGTTTCGATAAATTCTCGCAAATGACGTGACCAATATATTAGAATCGGGCAGCAAGTGAGATGTCAAAACTTGGCCAGGTGATCAAGTTCTAACATTGGTGGTTTTTTCACGAACCAAGTTGGTCCCTCCATGGAGACTTGAACCTAAACATTTTTTTCTTTTTTTTTTCCATTGCCATTGAGTTGAACTTCATTACACATTTCTCTGTTTCCCATTTTCTCTCTCTCTCATGCCTATTCCCATTTCATCTTATATGTTTTTTCTCTCTCTCGGGCCCTTTTCCCATTTTTCTCTTGTGCAAGTGTGCCCTAGCATCTTCAACTCGCCAACAAATATCTCCTCGTTCGTGCTAGTGGAACTCTGCCATTCTTGTTGTCGTGCCCATATCACGTCGTTGTGTCATGCTCGTCTTCGATCACCTTTTGTCTGTCGTTGTTTGGACTGTGATTGGGAGCCAAAACAACAAGTTGTGTGGTAATCCTTTTTCACCTCCTTTGCCAACAACAATCTCATGTTGATCCTCTTCGACCATCATCGCCATCAACAAATCTCGAACCTACGACCTCCGTTTGTCATTCATTTCATCCAGGTATTTTTTTTTCCATGAGCATACTTTTCTTTTCTCTCGGTTTGCTCTTCATCAAGCCCCCAATTGGCAGATAAGGGGTTAGACCCCCTCCCCTGAGTGTTGTCTCTCTCTCTCTCTATGGTGTAGAGAGACGACAAGGGTCGAGTGGAGTCGTGAGCCCCTTTTGACTCTCTCTCGCCGCTAAGATCATGTCGCTCTCTTTGCCCTCTCCTACATTTGGTCATGAATCACGAAATTAATTCATATTTTTTTATGTTCTAGTTCACTATGAGTATATGGCTTGAATTTCTAGCATTATGATTAGACGTGTTATGTGATACATGTAAAAATGATGTTGGTGAAGGGTTAAGGAAAGGATGAGGTGGACGCCATTACTTATACGAGATCTGAGCATTGATCTTCAGAATGGGATGACATATTGGTAGGTCTAATGATGCAAGAAAATGTTGATGGTTACTATAATAATAATGTCTTCCACCCTGAAGCATGGAAAAGAATGAAGGTTAAATTCAATGAGAAGACCAGAAAACAAATGGAACTACAACATCTTAAAAATCACTTGAAGTTAAACAAGAACTATGTTTTGTTGCAATCATTGCTAGACAAAAGTGGATGGGGATAGGATCCAATGGATCATGTCCCAATGTCACTTGACCCGACTATGTGAGGAGAGGTCATTATGGTGAGTTATTAGTTAAGAATGTAGGCCTTTTGGTTAGAAATATCCTTTGGTAGAAATGTAACTTATGTTTATCTATCTAACAAGCTAATTCTTCCTTATCGAAGATTAGAGATAAAACTTTCTCACATTTTGATGATTTCACTTTCTTGTTCGCCAAGACCATTGCCACTAGGAAGAAAGCATGCAATAGTAGAAATTTGATAGCAATGGATGAGGGACAAAATAATTCTGATGATAGAATTATAGACATGACAACGAGCATTCATGCGGGTTCAAATGTTGTCTCAACGCAATTGAATGATGATTTACACCATGCAATGCCCGTCATTTCCTCCATCAATTTTTCAAGAATACGATAATGTGGAATCTACCCAAAATAGTACCTCCAGTGGAAGGAGAACTAGATCATAAACAAATACATTCACAAAAAAAGGAAAAAAAAGGGAAGGATCAAACATTGGCTTTACTTGCAGAGAAGAAGACTTGAATTAATGAAGATTATAGATGTTCGACAAAAGAAAAAAAAACCTATGGCTAGCTAGATTAACAAATTCCCAATCTTATAGGTGAAGTACAACTAGTTGTAGATGAAGAATTTATCGATGATAGAAAATAATGGATATTTATGTAGTGCACTGATAATAAAAGTTTCCATACTTGGATAGCAAGAGCAATGAATGAATATAAATGCTCTATGCAAACAATTTAGGATGTCAAAACTCTTATACAATGTCATTTCACACAACACTTATGCAACCATTTGCTGCTTATGGTTCTACCTCACCAACCATTCCCAAAGTTGAATTTCAAACTATCTTCTCTAGGAATTCAGATTTTGTATCCAACACCTCAACAAGTGCGAGACTAACATTTCCTTCTCAAAATTTCATCCCTCCTAGGTCAGTTGAAGTTAGAGGCTCTACTACCGCGAGTGAATAAGAGGACAAAAGGGTGAGAAGTGTGTATTGTTGTTGTAACATGGGTATCTTGATGTTGCTTTAGTGTGTTGGTTCATAAGACATTTAGGTCTAGGTCTAATATATTACACTAGGATGGGCTTCTTTGATTTTGTATTGCGTCAAACTACTTTTGATGTGTTGAACTATTGTTAATTTTGATGCAATCTTTAATTTTGTACTTGGATGTGTTGAACTAATGCAAGTCATTCTTCTCTCCCTTTGTAATTTGCTTTAACTGTTTGAATGATTTTGTATTTACAAATGAAACATAAATCTTATTTGGTCCTATGCATAGATTGAAAGTGAACATACATTGGACTTACTTATAGAGGGAAGAAATGTTTCAAGAGAAAGTTATTTTAGCAATACTAGCACACGAAAACAATGATGTGAGTAATGATGAAAAGAAATAAAGGTCATTCCAATGATGCCTTGTAGGACACTCCCATTCATCAATGATCATCTCATTCATGAAATGTTGAACAACCATCCTAAATGAGGACTTCATCATTTTTGGGAACAAAATACAATGTTTCTAAAATTGGAAGAAATGCTCATAAACATAGGGCTTTGTAGATGCATTGGATATGTTGGTGTTAAAGAGAACTTGGCTTTCTTTTTGCATTGCATTGGACACGGTCAGTCTAATAGAGTGTTGCAAAAGACCTTTCGACATTTTGGCGAGACTATATCACAACATTTTAGACATGTACTCAGCTATTTGTTCTTTAGTGAGGAATTTATTCAGCTACCAGGTGGAGATGTTGATATCCATCCCCATGTGCGGGGCAATGCTCGTTCTATCCATACTTTGTGGTGTGCTTATCAACATGTCATTAAGTCTTTCTCTTTAATTAAAATAGAACAAAAATAACTTGTTGTTTATGTCTTAAAGATGGAAAACACATTCCAACTCATATTAATAAGTCAAAACAATTTCCATATCATAATCGTAAGGGATTTTTATCACAAAATGTCATGGCTTTTGTAACATTGGACTATTTGTTCCTTTATGTGTGTGATGGATGAGAAGGGACGACTGTCAATACGAAAGTTCTGAAATGGTTTGTACATGAAGGAGACTTTCTTGTACTACAAGATATAATGTTTCTTATTTGTAAAGTTTGCCTATCCCATTACAATATTATTTACTTTTACTAATTTTGTATAGGCAAGTTTTATCTTATGGATTTAAGATATGCCAACATGTATAAGTTTCTAGCACCGTATAAGATGGTATGTATCATTTTGGTACATTCAATGACTCATCTCATGGAGGAAGATATCAGAGTGCCAAGGATATTTTTAATCATCACCATGAATGAAAGACCTTTCGCATATTGAAAAAATGTTTTAAAATCCTTTGTTCCCCAATACAGTTTCTATTGAAGATCCAAAGGGCAATTGTCATTGCATGTTGTGTCATACATGATTTGATTAGGCAATATGAAGGAGATGTTAAATATTTTAACATGACATTGCCCAAAGTGAAGATGCGTTAAGACATATGACTTGGTACCATGTGATCTTGCCAGCAATGATGAAAGGATGTGTGGAGAATAACTACGTGACAACATAGCATCCAGATTATGAAGTGATTGATCGCGCAATAGTAAGTTCATCTTTTATTCCAAATGCATGGTTTGTGGATATAAATAGTGTTGTGGATATGAGGAAAGAGAGATAGAGAGAGAGAGAGAGAGTATCACACACAAAAGAAGACACAATATTTATGAGCTTCACCCTTAACTAAGCTATGTCCTCGGGCGGCGGTTGAGTTCTCTATTTGATGTGTGAAAAATAGTAGATGACATAAGATACAAAATAACTCAAACCTAAGGAGTTTATATAAAAACTCCCAATACAAAATAGGAAGCAAAAATCCTTCACTGCTTCAATTATTTGTCGGTTGTGATGCACAAGGGATCATATGGGTTTATCACTGAGTTAAGATTCAAGGCATTATCAACAAATCTTCACATTGACTTTAATCATTTTTAGAATATAAGGTATGCATGCTTTGCCGCCGCCACCTCTGTCGTGGGGCTACTGATAATTGCTTATGTTTAGCAAGTCAAACAATGTTGGAACTTACTGTGAGGAACTAACTTGGGGAACATATCAGTTGGATTATTTGTTGTGCCAATATTCTTCACCTTTGATTCTCTTCTCAGTACGAATGAAGTGATATCTAACATCAATGTGTTTGGTCCTTTCATGATGAATTTGATCCTTGTCCAAGCATATTGCACTCAAACTATCACAGTGCATTATAGCCTGATCCTGATGTAGTCTAAGATCTCCAACTAAGTCTTTTAACCAGATCCCTTCTTTTGCAGTTTCTGTGAATGCCATGTATTCTATCTCATTAGTAGACACTGTGACTAAAGACTATAGAGTAGTCTTCCAATTAATAATTGAACTATCGTCCAAAGTGAAGACATAGTCTGTCAATGATTTTCTTTCATCCACATCTACAATATAATCTGAATCAGAATAATCAGCGAGACCTCCATATGGGACGGACGACTTTGCCACAAAATTCTTTGAAAGGCTAAGAAGCATAGGAGGTCATATGAGTTTATCATTGGATTAAGATTCAAGACATTATCAACAAATAGTATTCAAAGTATTATATGTTGTTTCCTAGTAGGTGCATCTTAGTACTCATGTAGTTGCTTCATTTTAGTATAATCTTCATTTCTTTATGTCAATGGCAACAATTAATATTGAATTATCAAGTAACCATTTTTAATCATCTTTGTTATGTTGTTTTATTTTCAAGGAAAATATTTTAGGAGAATTAGAATGCCTACTTCGAGATATTAGGTAGTCTTCGAAGGTCGTAAGCTCGACATATATGAATCTTGGGTTGATTGTCAACAACAAATTCTTGGACATCCTAATTGTGTTTACTAAAAGTTTGAATCACTTGAGGCGTCATCTTCTTCATTATCTCGTTATCTTCATGGAATGATGGACACATGTGCAACACCGACTGAATGCAAGACATTTTGTAATACAAAAGTTAAACCTGCACTTTGTGGTTGCAAGGGTTGGAGTAATATGTTTTTAAAAGATGAGTTTGCTAAAAAAAGCTTATCTTGTTGTCTCACAAGGAACTGGAAATGAACATTCATCCTTTTAAGATGAGTGCATATTTATGAAAATATGTTTGAAATTTAGGAAAAAAACACATATGTAGCACATGTATAGCAATGAGTTATAGACACCTTTGCTCCATTCAATTGTTCACATACTTGCTATACATGTGTTTCATGACCCTTTCCAATTTTTTCTTATTCTTTTTTTAGTTTTTTTTCTCTCCCTCTTTTATTGTTTTTGAAGTATGTTATTTGTAAGAACATAGTCAATATTAATTGTTTCTTCCAAAATGTAAGAATTTTAAGCTTTGCAGTGTTTGGGTTGCAGATTTGTACCATTCAAAATTCATTTATATTAATTGTCCATTATAATCTAAGTTGTAGACTTATAGCATTGGGGATGTATCAAAGATCACTTATAGCATTGAGAATGTATGAAAGAAAAAAAAGAAAATGTAACTCCCCGAAAATGTGTCCGCCATGTATACAAATTAATATCTAACACATACTCGAAGCCGTCCTTTAGATGATATGAGACAATAGAACTTGACTTGATTATTGGCTTGTAGTCAACATATACAAGAAAAGATAGCTTGATATGTGACAAAAATTAGCGGAAGATTTATACGATCATGATATGAATAAAAATCAACAAGAGAGTTTAAATTACAAGAGAAAATTCATGAACTTTGCATTAGGCATAAACATATATTGACAATAAAGATCACTTGTCATATATTTGAACTTACATAAACTTGCCTGAAAACTATACATCGTCTTGATACAAGGACTCAATTTGACGTGCATAAACACGATTTTAAGAAAACGATCAAAGCTTAACCATGTGCCAAGGTTCATCATGAGCACTCACCTACAGAATCCAAAAGTATGAGAATTCATCCCAATAGAGGATACAAAGGTCGAATCATGAACCAATCACCTCATCTTTATATGGCATAGCCCATATGTCATGCATATAATCATCACAATAAGCATAAAATATGCAATATGACCTTTAGCTCAAGCATGTGATCAACGCATGATCATTAATCTTTTCTTTACTTTATCTTATTAGCACATTATACTCATAACTTAGCTTTAAGCTATTTTTCATCTTTCTTACTTTCTCATTTTACTTATGCATCTTTTAATTCATCTTAACTTTAAACATTATAAATATAATGCATCTTAGACATAAAATCATACTTACATTGACTTTGAATGCAATTAGTTTTTTTTACTTAACTTTATCATCCATGTTATTCTTCATCTTTAGCTTCTTACCATGTGACAAATTTTAGGAGGTAACATTTAACTTCACATAAGTATCCTCGCATCACATATCTATTTATTATCTTATTTTGGTGGAGGGCCGTTGTGCAAATCTTTTTATTTTGACTAATCAAACTAGGAATGTATCTTTGCATCCCTCCTTCTGCACACTTTAAACTTTTGACAAAGTTTGGAAACCAGAACCAACTCAGAACTGCATATCGATTTTGATAAATGTTGACAAAGAATGTGACATATATAATAG
This sequence comes from Pontederia paniculata, assembly GCA_001647135.1. Taxonomy (NCBI): domain Eukaryota; kingdom Viridiplantae; phylum Streptophyta; class Magnoliopsida; order Commelinales; family Pontederiaceae; genus Pontederia; species Pontederia paniculata. The sequence goes on along the minus strand of LTAE01007836.1, from coordinate 11,189 downwards.
AATCAGGCAGAATCCGAGACGTCAAAACTTGGGTCACATGATCAAGTTCTAACATTGGTGGTTTTTGCAGGAACCACGTTGCTCCCTACATGGAGACTTGAAACTTCATGAAACATTTATCTATTGCTCATTTCTCTCTCTCTCGTGCCTCTTCCCATTTCATCTCACATGTTTTTTTTCTCTCTCAGGGCCCTTTTCCATTTCTCTCTTGTGCAAGTGTGCCCTAGCATCCTCATCTCGTCGACAAATCTTTGCTCGTTCGTGCCAACGGTTCTCTGCACTCATTATTGTCATGCCCATATCACGTTGTTGTGTGGTGCTCTTCTTCGATCACCTTTTGTATGTTGCCTTTGGACTGTGATTGCCAGCCAAAGCAACAAGCCGTGTGGTAATCCTTTTTCACCTCCTTCGCCAACGTGATCTAATGTTGATCCTCTTCGACAACCATCGTCATCAACAAATCTCGACCCTATGACCTCAGTTTGTCATTAATTTCATCTAGGTATATTTTTGTATTTGAGCCTACTTTTCTTTTCCCTCTATTTTCTCTTCATCGCAGCCTCAGTGAGTCAGATAAGGGGCTACGGCCCCCTCCCTTGAGCGCTCTCTCTCTCTATATGGCGTAGAGAGATGACATGTGTCGAGTGGAGTCGTGAGCCCCTCGTTTTTTAGGGGCAAAAGGATGTCTAACCATGTCTGGTCATCCATGTTATATATATATAAATATATATATATATATATATATATATATTGTTTGTGTAAAATGAGGACAATTTGTGTTGTTAACTCCTTTTGCCTCTTCAACATTTGGCCATGAGTCACAAAATTAATTCATATTTTCTGTTACGTTCTAGTTCATAATGAGCATATGGTTTGAATTTCTAGCATTATGATTAGATGTGTCATGTGATACATGTAGAAATGATGTCAGTAAAGGGTAAAGGAACGAACAAGGCGGATGCCATTGCTCAAAAGAGATATGAGCATTGGTCTTCATAATGGGATGACATATTGGTAGGTCTAATGATGCAAGAAAATGTTGATGGTTACTATAACAATAATGTTTTCCACCCTGAAGCGTGGAAAAGAATGAAGGGTAAATTCAATGAGAAGATAAAAAAAAACAAATGGAAGTACAACATCTTAAAAATCACTTGAAAGTAAACAAAAGAAACTATGTTTTGTTGAAATCATTGCTAGACAAAATTGGATGGGGATTGGATCTAATAAATCATGTTCCTATGCCACCTGACTCAACAATGTGGGAAGAGGCCATTGCGGTGAGTTATTAGTCAGGAGTGTAGGCCTTTTTTTAGAAATATCCTTTGGTAGAAATGTAACTTATATTTATCTATCTAACATGATAATTCTGCCTTATTAAAGATTAGAGACAAGGTTTTCCTCCATTTTGATGATTTCACTTTCTTCTTCGCCAATACCATTGCCATTGGGAAGAAAACATGCAATGGTAGAAATTTGATAGTATTGGGTGAGGGATCATATAGTTCTCGTGATAGAATTATAGACATGATAATGGGCATTCATGCGGGCTCTAGTGTTGTCTCAACACAATTGAATGATGATTTTCACCACACAATGCCCATAGTTTCCTCCATCAAATTTCATAGTAGAAGATAATGTGGAAGCTACCCAAAATACCACTCCGCTAGAAAGAGAATTAGATCAGAAATGAATCAATTCAAAAAAAGGAAGAAAGGGAAGGATCGAACACTGGCTTTACTTGCAGAGCAGGAAAGAAAAAAACTTGAATTAGTAGAGATTATAGATGATCGGCGAAAGGAATATGGCCAAAGATAATGAATGCATGGCCAATCTAGATAAATAGATTCCCAATCTTATAGGTGAAGTATGAGCTGTTGTTGCTGAAGCATTTATGGATGCGAGGAAACAATGGACCTTTATGTAGTGCACTGATGATAAAAGTTGCATGCTTGGATAGCAAGATAAATGCCACTATAATTGCGCTAAGCCAAGCAATTTAGGATGTCAAAACTCTTATACAATACCATTTCACACAACACATATGCAACCATTTATTGCTTATGGTTTGAACAACCCATTTGCTGCCTCACCAACCATTCCCACAGTTGAATTTCAAACTATCTTGTCTGGGAATTCAGATTTTGTATCCATCACCTCGAGAAGTGGAAGACCGACATTTCCTTCTCGACATTTCATCCCTCCTATGTCAACTGAAGTTAGAGGCTCTTCTACCGCGAGTGAATAAGAAGACTAAAGGATGAGAAGTGTGGTACTATTGCTGCTACATGGGTATCTTGATGTTGCTTTGGTGTGTTGGTTCCTAAGACATTTAGGTCAAGGTCTAATGTATTACACTAGGATGTGCTTCTTTGCTTCAATGATGTGTCAAGCTAATTATAGGTAGGTCCAGGTTTGGTACTCTTGTTGCACTAGGATATGCTTCTTTGATTTTGTATTATGTCAAACTACTTTTGATATGTTGAACTATTGTTAATATTGATACAATCTTTAGTTTTGTACTTAAATGTGTTTAGTATTGATACAATCTTTAGATTTGTGTTTAAATGTGTTGAACCAATGCAAGTAATTCTTTTTTGTCTTTGTAATTTGCTTTAACTGCTTGAATGACTTAGTTGCTACAAACAAAACATAAATCTTATTTGTCCCATGCATAGATGGAAACAGAAGATACATTGGACCTACTTATAAAGGAAGAAATGTTTCAAGAGGGAGTTTTTTAGCAATACTAGCACATGGAAGTAGTGATGTGAATAATGATGAAATAAAAATAGTGGTCATTCGAATGATGCATTGTAGGACACTCCCATACACCAACGATCAATTTTTCATGAAATGTTGAACGACCATCCTAAACGAGGATATTGTCATTTTTGGGTACAAAACACAATGTTTCTAAAATTGGAAGAAATAATCATAAATAGAGGGGCTTCTTAGACATCATATTTTTCATTGCATTAGCCATAGTTAGTCTAATAGAGTGTCTCAAAAGACATTTAAACATTCTGGGGAGACAATATCGCGACATTTTTTGGCATGTACTCAAAGTGTGGGGAGACAATATCGCGACATTTTTTGGCATGTACTCAAAGTGATGTGTTCTTCAGTGAGGAATTTATTTAGTTATCAAGTGGAGATGTTGATATCCATCCATGTGTGCATGGGCCACGTTAGTTCTATCCATAGTTTGCGGTGAGCTTATCAACGCGTCATTAATTCTTTCTCTTTACTATTAAAATAGGAAAAAAATAACTCGTTGTTTGTGTCTTAGAATGCTCTTGGGGTTATAGATGGAACACACATTCCACCTCATATTAAGAAGCACAAACAAGTTCCACATCATAATCGTAAGGGATTCTTGTCACACAATGTCGTTGATGTACCGTTTGACCATTTGTTCCTTTATGTGTGTGCTAGATGGGAAGGGACGACTGACAATACGAAAATTCTAAAATGGCATGTATTCGAAAATTCACAAAATGTCAAGGTATAATATTAATAATTCTTATTTACAAAATTTGTCTATCCCATTATAATTTTTTTATTTGTACTAATTTTATGGATTCAAGATATGCCAACATGGATAAGTTTCTAGCACTGTATAGGGGTGGTAGGTATCATTTGAGTACATTCGATGAGTCAACTCATGTAGGAAGATATTAGAGTGTCAATGATATTTTTAATCATCGTCATGAACGAAAAAACCTTTGGCATATTGAAAACATATTTTAAAATTCTTTGTTCTCCAATACATTATTATTCAAGATCCAAATGTCAATTGTCATTGCATTTTGTGTCATACATAATTTTATTAGGCTATATCAAGGAAATGTTAAATAATTTAACATTGACATTGCGACCTCAATTTGAGTTAAGCTGGATGACTTGGTACCATGTGATCTTGCGAACAATGATGAGAGGATGTGTGTAGAACAATGTGCCAACATAGCATCCACGTTATGGAGTGACTAGTCGTGCAATCGCAAGCTCATTTTTTATTCCAAATGCATGGTTTGTGCATATAAATAGTATTTAGAGTATATTACATGTTGTTATCTAGTAGGTGCATCTTAGTACTCATGTAGTTGCTTCATTTCAGTGTAATATTCATTTCTTTATGTCAAAGGCAATAATTAATATTGAATTATCAAGTAACCATTTTTAATCAATTTTATTGAACATCTGAGGATAATTAGAATGCCTACTTCAAGATATTATTATGTAGTCTTCGAAGGTTGTAAGCTCCGCATAAATGAATCTTGGGCTGATTGCCAACAACAAGTTATTGAACATCCTAATTGTGTTTACAAGAAGTTTGAATCACTTGAGGCCGCATTGACTTCTTTATCTCGTTATCTTTGTGGAGCAGTGGACACATCTGCAACACCGACTAAATGCACGACATTTTGTAATGCAGAAGCTAAACCTGCACTTTGTGGTTGCAAGTGTAGGAGTATTATGTTTTTAGTAGTCTTGTGCACCAATTTTTGTTATGATCTAGGACTTATGGTGTGGAAATATAAGTGTGCATGAATTTGGTAGCTCTACTATGTCCTGGTTTACACTTTGCCAGACCTTGATTTTTAATTAATGTAGGCACTTGAACATCGCAACTTTTATATCGTAACTTTGAAAGAAACTCCAAATTTAGTTATTGTGGTACATTCTTGTGTTTTAAAATTATATTGTTGTTATTGATGACTACTTTATCTTCTTTGCTTACTTGCAATCAAGTGAGACTTTTGTTCAATTGTTTTAGTTTATGATTGTATTTTCTTTGTTTGAAATGGATATTCAATTTTTCCTATTTTTTAAACATGGATTATTCATGTATTGAATATTAATGAAATTATGTTTTATTGTCGCTTTGCTAGGTTTGAAGTGAGATTTAATAAATAAGTAGGTTAACTTGCAATTATGTGAAAATTGTGCAAAGCTTACAATTAATACATACGTACACACACACACACACACACACACATATATATATATATATATATATGCACATGTTAACTTGCAAAATTATGCGCAAAATTGGCCAATAGGGTGTTTTAAGTGTGAAAGCATATATTTCACTATAACATATATGTATAATTACAAAACAATGATAATGTCTGAAATGAATTTGATTATTTAACTCACTGTCATATCCAAAATAATAAAAGAAAATGTCTATAATTAACAACCTATATTTAAATGAGAATGCCAAAAATAATGACTTAATTAACCTTGTCGACTTTTGAAATAATTAATTGTTAATATATGTATGATAATATAAAATAAATAATGGATATATTATTAATATTTAAATAAGATAGGGGATTTAGGTATAAGGGCATATTGGACATCTTGCTCAAAAAAATCATTTATTTTTATGCTTAGTTCTAATTTTATTCAATCACCCCTTGAAACTTATCTATCAAATCAATTTTTAAATTCTCATAATTATATTTTAATTCAATCAAACACAAGTAGAACTAATATATCAAATCAAATATTTATCGAGAACCTAGGACAACTTAATATCTAATTGCCAAACACTACCTTAACAACTTAGTCCAATGAAGTAACTATATGTGCTGATTAGGTTAAAAGTATTTACTCTCTCTTCTTTATATGTGTACTATATTTATCTCAATCCATCTTTTATGACAGTACATCAAACCACTGTATAAACATCACATGATCCATCACATTAATTCTACTTACAATTGAACATGCATATTATTTCCATGTTATCATCATACATCACATTAATAATATCATAAGCAACACTCAATGCATATCCTACTTTGTTAATCATAAGTAAAATATAAAAAGTATATCATGCTTCATTTAATTTAATCATGAGTAATCTAGGCTTAGAACTTAAAATCAATTAACGATATTAAATCATCTATCAAATTGGCCTCAAGTTGCTGTGACTGACCTAACCAAGTCGATCAAACCTTATCTAGGGTCGATCAAACTCAAGTCGACTGACTTCGCCTTGGCACCATCCGACTTAAGGGTCAAGTGAACCATTTGTTGACTAACCTCCTTTAGGTATCGGGTGAATTCATGAGTCGGTCGATTGACCTCCTAGTCAGTTCAATCGACCTTCATGAAATGTTGAAATTCCATAATTCATGTGCATCTCTAACATATGTATTCCAAATTTAACATCATTCATTGAAAGCATCCAACATAGCATAATTAGCCAAATATAAACACATATCACATAACATCATACAATTTGTAGAAATTCATGAATTTTAAATCCTTAATCATGAACATTTCTAATTATGAATCTTAATTTTAACTTTAGTTCTTCATTGATCAGTGTTGATATATCAATGTCAAAAGGACCCTTTTACATATCTTGTTGTGTTGTGTGTTTTGTCCCTAACCTCCTCTTCCTCAATCAAACGCCTTCTTCTTCTCTTCCTCCTTCCTTTGCTGTAATTGGGCTGTTTCCTTAACCTCTTGGTGATGCAAACAAAGCCAGTGGAGCTATTCTTGGATGAGCGAGAAAATGTCGGCTAAATGAGAGTTTTATAATGTTGGATGAGTGAGTTTTAGGATGAGCTTCATATTGGAAAGATTAAAAAACTAACAAAGAGGTATGTACAACAGCCACGCATGATTATTAAACTCATCATTTAATTAACAAAATAAATTAATGCATAATAATGATATAAATAAATAAGTATTTAATGGTGATAGTACAAATTAATAATTATTGGATTTTACAGGTCAATTAAATTACACTCACTTTGGAGATTTTGACGTAAAAAATCAATGAAACCAGTACAAGTAAAAAATGGATAAAACAGAGCAGCGCCTTGGAAGATTACATAGTTCTCGTCTTGCTTCCTCTTCTCGACTTTCTCGCGTCCGTTCATGGCGACGTCCATCTGGAGAAGGGGAGCCGCCCTCCTTCGTGATCGGCGTGCGACGGGGCGCCGCCTGGCCGCCCCTCTATCGGCGTCGTCGAGGCGGTTGTCCAGCGCGCCGCGGAGGTTCGTGGCGCTCTGGGGTAACGGGGATTACGGGCGGCTCGGGCTCGGTGTCCTGGAGTCGCGCTGGAGGCCTACTGTCTGCCCTTTCTTTGGAGACGACGACCCCCCGGAGACCATCGCCTGCGGCGGCGCGCACACCCTCTTCTTGACTCGTACTCTGTTCTATTTTAAAGATTTGATCTTTCTCATTGTTTTTGTTGGGAATGACGTCTCATGATTCTTACTTGATCGTTGTTATAAAATTGCTTTTTCTTTTATGTAAAATTAAGGATTTCACACGAAATTTCCTCTTTTGTCTAATTTGGGGGTTTTTGTTAATAGGAGAGGAGCTAAAGATGCTTTCAGTGTTTTATTGAAGTTACTGGGATCTGCATTTGTATATTGTTTGCATTTAGACATCGTTTCCAGTAGCCGTTGCATAATGTACAACAATTTCTAGTTGAGAGAGGGATCTAAGCATCCTTGCCAATATTGTTTATGTTTAATGTTTCCCTAATTAGCAGAATTGCTTACCTTGTGCAGGAAACGGTCGTGTATATGCTACGGGTTTGAACAACTATGGGCAGCTAGGCATTTCATCTGAGCAAAGTCATAAACTAGTGAGCACAAGAATAAGTTTTTTGATAGTTGGCATCATAGAAATCCAATACTTAGACCTCATTCTGCATTGTAAACTGATAACTCCATGCATTATTATAAGCTGATAATTCCCTCTTATCATCAGATTTGTTATTTATTTATTTTTTGAGTAACAATTGAAGAAGTTCACTTCTTTAAAAACTTCTTTTTTGTGCATAATAGTTTTTTTTTTTTCAACATTATGTTATGCACTGTTTAGTTTTATTGTTAACATGATTGGCATATGACACTTTTAAGTTGAAGGCTTGAAGCTGTCATACATTCTTTCTTCTCCAATCCGTTAACAGATTTTGTTGGATGACTCTTCATGCAGGAGCCCATTGAAGTCCCTGGGTTACCTGACAAGGTTGTGCAAATTTCGGCTGGTTACCACCATTCATCTGCTATAACTGGTTAGAGAAGGATGATTATTCGAGCTACCTACCTTATTTGATAGATGATGAACTCATGATTAGTTGTTTGTGTTCTGAAATTATCGGTTATTTTTATCTTCATTCAATAAGCTTATTTCTTTACTGCCTTTCAGATATAGACAATAGAGACACGAAACTTAAATGCATCTCAGTAATATTTCTAGGTTAATCTGAATATGTTTGTTATGCTTTGAGCATCGCCTCTTGAATTACCCAAACTCGCATTTTGTTATTTCCTTAGCTTCTACATTTGTAAGTTGCTCATTCTCTAACACATCTTGTGTCAAAGTAATTCAATGTTTTTTAACAGATGTATCTTGTACAGTTCTTTTGTATGATGTAGAAGTATGATAATTGTCTGTTTCATTCAATCATTTGTCCTTTGTGCAATTCTGAACAGAGAATGGGGAACTTTTTATTTGGGGCAATAATTCAAGTGGGCAGCTTGGACTTGGAAAAAGTAATGTTTCCCTCTTGCCTAATCCATTATCACTATTTAGTGTCTTGTTGTATTTTGCATCTATCATGGAGTTAACATGTTAATATGATGTTTTATCTTCTCTTCTCCAAAAGAAAAAAATCTCCTTCTCATGCGAGCTTATTCCGAGTGAATCTTCTTTTGGCTTTCGTACTGATGCAAATAGTTCAATAAATATTTTCTCATTTCTTTGTCACATTTACTATTGAATACTGTAGCTCTAATGACTTCATTGGCCACAAGATATAATGGATAGTCTTTGCTACATACTGGTTGTAGGGGCAAAAGCTATAGTTTCTACACCTACTATGGTAGACTGCTTGGCTAGAACTGTTGTCAAAATGGTGGCTTTAGGTTCAGAGCACTCCATTGCAATAACAGGTGGCTATATATGAAACATGTTAATCTGCAAAAGTATTTCCAAGGGTAGAGCCTGAAGCTGTTACTTAATCAACTTCTCTACTTTTTGTTTTGATATTTTTAGGTGAAGGTGATGTCTTAAGCTGGGGGGATGGTGGCTCTGGTGGCTCTGGTAGGCTTGGTCATGGAAATAGCTCAAGCATTTTGGGCTTCTCGGTGAGCTCAAGGTTTGAATAACATGTTTATTACTTGTATACTTCAGTTGAAGTGGAATGTTTCTTGATATAGAAGATGGAAATACTTCATAACATACATTCTTTTATCGTCATTAAAGTTTTAGGCATGACTCCTTGCATCCATCTAGGAGTTTCTCTTTATTTTGAAGGGTAAAAGTATGACTAAAAAGACTAGTTATCCAGATATATAAATAACATCCAAATGATATACAAGTATGGGAGATTAAAGGTGTGGAGATGGGTGTCAAAAACTCACAAAACTTCCCCCTACTCTCTAGAAAAAAAAACTCATCTTTTTAATTACATCCTTCTTTTTGATATGATTTCGGAAGTTGTCATATTCAAAGATGACATGAATTTGGAAGTTGTCAAATTTGAATATGATATTAATTCAGCAATTTCCATATTTGACGATGAGCGAAGTTTTACAAATTTAGAAGTTACCATATTTGAAGAGGAGCGGAGTGTCAAGAATTTGACAATTACCAAATTTTAACTTGCCATATTGGAACATGATGACACATTCCATTGGACTAGATTCATTACACTTGGACATGTGCCGCCCTAGCTTCAGAGCCACGATTATGGCGATCTGATGTCATTACTTCACCACCATGGACAGACACCATGTCGATGTGAACATCTTTAGTTTGGATTAAATCAAAATGATGGTGATTAGGCCTTACGTTGTTTATATAGTCTACTTGGGTCTTTATCCCATTGGGTCTTATTTGGTTTTTAGTTTTTTGGAGAAGGGTCTAGCATTCTCTTATAAATAAGAGGGGTTGATTCCTAGCAGAGATTATGTTATGTTATGTTGTATCTTCTTGAATTCTAATTTTCTGGAAGAGGATATCTTCTTTGTTCTTCGTGAACTCCGACTTGGATTGCGGATAATATTTTATTTAAATTCCATCAATTTGATATTGATTCTTATGCACAAATTCGCGTATTGTATATTGGTCAATATTTCCATTTTCTTGATTCGTGTTTTCGTATAATTCTTTCTTGTTCTCCGTTTCCGCTTGATTGTGATTCATTAGGACAAATTTCCTACCGGGGTTCCTATCACTTTTGCACTGACAATGCCTCTTTGTAAAGCTTCATTTTTCTTATTGTTGAATTTGTGATGTTACGAGGAAACATATTTATCTAAACTTATCTTAATTGTCTTTGTCATGACACAATTTCTTATTATACAGAATGATACTTAAAGATGCATTTATGCAGTGAATATACTCCGAGGTTAATCAAGAACTTTGAGGGAGTTAAGGTACACTGACATTTCTTTTGCTTGTTCATTAAGTTTTCTCTTTTCATCTAATATTAATGGAAAGATTTTCTCCTTTCAATATTGTACACCATGCATCTTTTTTGATTCGAGAGTGGGGTTTTGGTTAATCATCCTTTTGGTTTTTGATGGCTCCAGCTTTGGAGGGGCCTTTTACGCACTTGTACATTTCGTCTTTTAATACAAACAGACAACTGCTATAATTTGTAGTTGTCCTTCCTTGCATCAAAAAAAAAAAAGAAAAGATTTTCCCTCAAAAAAAATATTAATGGAAAGATAATCCTGTTTAATGTGTCTATGCATCCAGGTCAAAACAGTAGCTGCAGGAATGTTACATTCTGCACTTGTTGATGGTATATTTTTTTGGCGTTCTTGTTTTGTCATAAATGTCCTTGTATTGTATTTCACTTAAATTTTCATGTGTTAATATGCAGAACAAGGTTCTGTTTTTGTATTTGGGGAAAGGACCACAAATAAGGTAGTACTATGAGTAGGGGTGGCAATTCACCCCGAGGGGCGGGGATCCCCGCGGGGATTCCCCGGTCGGGGCCCCGACCTCGGGGTTTTTTCTCCCCGCGGGGGCGGGGTCGGTTGAAAATTTTGCCCCGAGAGTTTTTCGGGGTCGGGGTTGGGGATCGATGTCCCCGCCCCGCGGGGATCCCCGCCCCGAATAATATTTACTTTTTTGTTTATGTATATCTTATTTCACAACTTAATATTTATTTATATTTTGATCCATGTAGTTATAAA
>LTAE01007835.1:0-21860 GCA_001647135.1 Pontederia paniculata | reverse complement strand
TTGTGTTTGTGGTGTTTGTGTTTTCTCTCCTTACTCTCTTCTCTGTTTGTTTATATTCGTATATGCTTGCTTCCGCTAACGTAATACACTAAGATTAAAGAAAAGAGAGTAAAAGTTTTAATACACCAATTCACCCCCCCCTCTTGGTACCATCCAGATCCTACAAGAATTCATACCTCAAGGTAGAAGGAAGTACCTTCAATTCTACCTTCGGTGATTTTCTATTGTCATGGGCAGATTGTGATGTAGGTGGTAATGCTGCTATTAACGGTGGTTGTGACACCACTTATAACTACTTTTCAACTTTAAGTCCTTTAGGTTCCTCCTTGTCATCTAAGATCTTCTGGTAGGCTTTGACGTCTGGATCTTGAGGTTCTTCTTCATGGTTGAATAAGCAATTTAGTAGAGGGTTGGTTTGATGCATTACAACCAAAATTTCTTCAACAGCCTCCTGAACAACTTCTGCAGAGAAGTCGGCGTCTTGTTCAAAATTAGGACATTTCAACACCTTGTTCAGATTGAACTCGATTTTGTCCTCGCCGATATTGAAAGATAAATTTTCATTCTTCATGTCGATTACTGCCCACACGGTAGTAAGAAATGGATGACTTAGGATCAGTGGCATGATGTTGTCTTAATCCATGTCTAGGACAACAAAATGGGCGGGGATATATACTTTTTCGACGCGGATCGACACATCTTCAAGGATATCCTCAGGACGTTTGACTGATCGATCAACTAACTGTAGGACATGCTTGTAGGCTTTATCTCGCAGGAGCTCAACTTCTTAGATAAAGACAATGGAACGCTGACACTGGCTCGTAGATCACATAGTACTCGGCTGTCCTTCAGGCATCCGATCTCGCAGGGAATAGAGAAACTCCCGGGGTCCTTCAACTTTGGTCGAAGTCGATTCAAAATGGCGGCACTTGCTCCTTTAGCTAGGGCCACCATCTCTTGAACATCAATCCTTCTCTTCTTCGAAAGGATGTCTTTCAAGAATTTCACGTATGTCGAAATCTACTGGATCGCCTCTACAAAAGGAATGTACACATGAAGATTTTTGAGAACTTCAAGGAACCTGATAAAAGTTTGATTCTTCTGAGCCTTCATCACCGCTGAGGGAATGGTACTACTAGCTGGTAATCAGATGTGATGGTCACCTTGGGTTGATCTTTCGGTGTAGCATCGTCAAAAGTGGTATCACCAGTGGGTGGAGATGATGGTTGCAATACCGGTTATGTCGTCAGGTGGTGACGATCATCTTGACTTGGTGGAAATTCGTCAGTAGGTATTTATTCAATATCCTCCTCTTCTTCATTAGGGTTGACTTCAGGTGCTGAAGAGGATGGAAAATGGCTCAATTGAACCGGTCCTCTTGACTCAAACTCCTTGCCGATTCGAAGAACAACAACCTTGAATTGCTCTTTAGGGTTTGCTTCAGATTGACATGGAAGGATACTAGGTCTTCTTGCTGAGGACCCATCTTGCTGAGCAATATGAGTCTCCAACATCTTGTTGTGTGTGGACAAGCCATCAATCTTGGAGAATAACTGTTGCATGGTCTCATTGTGTTGCTGAAGTGTTTGACTTTTTTGTTTCTGAACGCTCATCAGGGAGGCCTGCTGTTGCATCAAATTCTCCATCATCAATTCGAGATTAGGCTTAGGAGAGGGTGGTGCAAGTTGGTTGACGACGTTTGGATTTTACAAGGCCAGTGGGTCTGGAGCAGTTAATAATTTGAATTGGGTGTTTTGGAATTGGTTGTTCGGCCTGAAGTTGGACTGCTGAGTTGGTGGTTGCTGGTAATGGTTGTTTCGATAGGAAAAATTCAAGTCATTTCGCTAACTAGGGTTATAGGTTTGGGAATATGGGTTGTTCTGTGGTCTCTGTTGGTTTTGCTGACCAAAAGGTATGATAACATTCAATTGTTGTTCTTCAAGGTCTTGGACATAATAGGACGGTGATGGTTGAAAGGGAAAGATTTGACAGATAGTAGCAAGATGGTCAGAACCACCGCAATTGTCACACCTCATGTCACCAGTGCCGACATAAGCAGCTTGTGATGCCTGGTGGTGACTAGCGTTGAGGGTGATTTTCTCAATTGCTTTATGTATGGCGTCTTCCACCTTGTGTGTGATCTGGTCCTAGCCTCCAGTGCTAAAATACGCTTGAACTTCTTTTCCATTGTTTCGGCCTTGAACAACACCATGGTTGTTCTAGGCCATATCGTTAATAATCTTGTAGGCGTCATTGACACTCTTGTTTTCGAAAAAACCTCCAGCGGTTGCATCAAGTGACAATCTATTTTGGTATAGGAGTCCACATAGAACGTTTGTGCTAGCATCCACTTCGTGAAGCCATGATGAGGACAACTCCTCAATAGAGCTTTGAAACGCTCCCATGCCTCATAGAATGATTCGTGTTCTTCTGATAGAAGCTTGTGATTTGGTTCCTTAGGTGAATATTTTTTCTCGGTGGGAAAAATTCGTCCATGAATTGTATCATCAGTTGGTCCCAGGTAGCAATATAATTAGCTTCTTTTCATCTCAACCATGTTTTAGCCCTGTCTATCAAAGAAAATGGAAACAAACTTAGCCTTGCGGCATCATTAGTAACACCATTAATCTTAAAAGTATTCATGATATGAAGAAAATTTTGTACATGAGTAGTAGTATCTTCATTAACTAAGCCAGCAAATTGATTTCTTTGGACAACCGTGACAAGGGCAGGATTCAGTGCAAAATAGGATTAGGAATTTTAGGATTAGCAATACTGGGAGATAGGTCAATGTTACCACAAGTAGTGAATTCATTTAGTGGCCTATTATCTGCAAGATTAGCAGCAATTTGGTGTGCCATTAGATCCAAATTAACAGTAATCAGATCTATGTCGAGTCTAGGTTCTAATGTCCTAGATCGAGTGTTTCTTTGTTGTTGCCTTCTTTGCCTAAAGGTCTTTTTAATCTCCGGATCGATCGGAACTAGTTCTTTGGATCAAAGAGTTGTGCGCATGCAGTAGTCAATAGGAAAAAAAAAGAAAAATAAAAATGATGATAAAGTCAATGGTAGTGAAAATTCTTGTTTAATCGAGAGAAGAGTTCCTAGAATTAGTTGGACAGCAGTCCCCGGCAACGACATCAAAAACTTGATTGCCATCGTGCAATAAGTTAGGTTGTAACAGAAAAGATTCGACTGTGACACGAGTTGTGACAACTCTAATGACACCTTATTGTTCACTATAAAGGCATGTTTTTTAAAATTTGTAAAACAACAAATTACACAACTACTGCTTCCGCAAGCGCACGGGTAGTTATAGTACTTTGGGGTCGATCCATAGGACTGGTCAACTAGGTTTCCAGGAACATTCATAACTCAACTACACTAGACTAAGGAGAAAATGTTGTTGGTTGGGTTTGTTTTTGGGTTTTCAAATGCAAGAAAGTAAACAGAGGTAATATCAACGATTAAAGCATTTCCAAGGCAAAGTTCCACCCTAGGCTCGTCTGCAATTGTGAAACATTAAAAACATATCAATCGATTCTATAAGGAATTCAAAGAATAAAACCATGCAGCATTCCGCTGCTTACTGATTCAATCTAAGAACTCACTTTTCTAAGTCTTAGATTGATCGAGAAAGTTATCTAGGGGAAAGATCCACTATCGTCACAAGAATATCCCATTAAATCCTTTAAAAAAACAAAACACTCAAATCAATATGTTAAGTTGTCACCATCCATCGTTACAAGTTGTCATGTTTCCCCTTGTTATGGTAGATTCCTCTACATGCAACCCCAGACGATTCCAACAAGGCTTGGCCTAGGTGAGGATGTACAGACAATGACTTAACTCAACATGTGGATTGTCACAATCAATAGTCACTAACGAACACTCCTCGTCGTGACAGGTTCCCCGGTCACACGACCTTGGGCGATCCCGGTCAAGGGTAATCCCAATTAAAGAGTTGCTACCGAGACTATTGATGGCTACTAATCTTTACCGAAAATTCATACCAATTGGCCTTCTTGGCGTGAGACATAAAACTGGGAATAATTACACTCGTCCGTCACAAGCAAGTTGTTCTTCAACAGTCATGACAGATCCCTCGGTTACATGACCCTGATGATCCTAGTCAAGGTTTAGTCCAATTGAAGAAGAACAATAAAAGACTTAGGTATATAACCACTTCAAGGATTTCTCAATTCTCGACAGTTGTGACAGATTCCTCAGTTACATAACCTCGGGTTTGACCCGAATGAAGAGACTAAGTAAATCAATGGAAATTCAAGAAAGTGTTGTTTCTCCATATTTGTGACACATTCCTAGGATAGACAACCTTGAGGGATCTTGGTCAAGGCTTGACCCGAATGAAGAGAAGAAACTTCGATAAAATATCAAAGATATGCAAGTCTTTTGAAATTAACTTAGAATATAGTTAGCCAACTTTCGTTGCACTAACACGAGAAAGATCAAGTATTCCGCAAATAACTCTTTCTCGATTAATAAAAATGCTAAAGTGATATCTAGGTTCATCACAACCTCATCACAAGCGTTGTCACAAGTGCCGCCACAAGCGGGGTTGTGACATGTGATAATTTCACAATTGTGATAGATGCACAACTTCGAGCGATCCTTTCCAAGCTTGACTCATATGGGAAACCTACACTTGAGAGGATGATCATGTGAACAAAACTGTCACCTTAAATCATTCACAAGAATTAAGCACATGATGGTAAAGAACCAAACTTGGAATTTAAATAAAATGATTAGAAATGATTCATTGCTGAGAAATTATGACAATTACAAAGTCTGCTTCAGGCTTACAAAGCCATAGAAATAAACTAAACTAGCCCCTAAGTCCCATGAGGGATAATAGGAAAATTGTTCGAAAACTAGAAAAGATAAAGAAACTAAAAGTTTGGAGGTGGCTTCTTCCTTGCTGTCACCAAGAAATTCTTTAGCCGAACTCCTCTCAGAATGGTGTTGATCTTCTCTTTAAATAGATCCCTTAAGTCACCTATTCATGGTGTCTTGATAAAGGGGAATTCACCGTACCCGTGTGATCGAGATCTCCCAGTAACTACCGGTGCTTTTCTGTTATAATCTCCAATTAACTACTTGTTGTGATCTTCCAGTTAACTATCGATAGTTTGCCTCAAAAGAATAGTCTTTCAGCACAAGGCATCCTGGTGATTCATTTCCTTATTTGTCTAGGTTGTTATAATTTTCAATAACCGCTGGTGATTCCTTTCCTTAATTGTCCGAATTTGAAATTTGAATTGCGCTCCCTTGAATTATGGTTGCATTCCTTCAAGCCGCCTTCTTCCCTTAATTTGTCAGCAATATGTTTTCATAATTGGGGCCAACTTGAATAGAAAACCTTCTTTGCCTCTTGATTGTGGGGATTCCCTTCACCCATGTGGCAAATTGAATTTTTAGCTCCAATCCTTGCTTGCCTATTTCTGCATTACTAGCTCCAAAGTTGTAAAATAATTCCAATTTTACAATGAAATGTAATATTTCCTAAAAATGGGTTAGTAAAATATAGAAATGTTGCAATTCAGTAAAAAGGTGGCAAAAAAGTCTCCAGTGGCATGCAGAACACGATAAAATGTGACATAAATGAGGGGTAAAAAGTGTTTTTTGCCACTCATCAATCATCACTCATCACTTTACTTTTCATGTTTCACTTATAGGGAGTATCTTTCAACATTAAGTTGATCAACTCCATATATAGTATAACAAAACTCTTAAAAGGGGAAGGGTCTTTGAACATTTAAGTTGATCACATCCATACGAGGTATATGCAATTGTTAAGTGGATCATCTTTTGATAAAAAAATGAATCATACTCATGGAGGATGAAATATCTTACAACATTAAGTTGATCAACCCCTTATAGATTGAATGTCACTTATAGTCATCATCATAATTGAGATTTCTTGATTTAACATTTTCTAATTTTCTCTGATCAATTTATGAGTCTATATTTAAACTGCATTGAGAGCCATAATGAATTGATTCCTTTTAAAGATTCAATAGGGCAATGACCTCAAGGCAAAGATAGAGTCATTCATATATACAATCAAAATCATAGATATAATTAGATGAGATCATAAGAATAGAAGATCAAATTCATCATATAAATAATAATACTATATGGATTAATCAGATGAGAGTATTTGAGAATTCCAAATCGAATAGATTCATTGTGCCAATCAAATCAAAAATAAAATCACATAGAAAAACCTGAACATTTAAATTAAACATGAATCAAATTGGAATAATCTATGTGAAGAGTTCGTAGGAGAATTGAGTAACTCCAAATCTGATATAAAATTACATGTGTGATACGAGGGATCGACGTTTAGTATGGACTTATATTGATCATAGAAGACATGTCATTAGTTCACAAAAGTACTTGCAAGAGCTAAGGAATAAACAAAGCCCACATAATGGAAATGTAAAGTCATAAAAATTCACTTACATCGGATACGCTAGACCTAGGTCGGTCGTTTGCATTCGGGCTCGATCAATAATTTGAATAACCTAAACATGTTCATCTAATTAATAATCCAAATAACCCATAGATAGTATAATCATATACTTACATAAATATTAAATATAATTTCTAGATTTAATAATTAATCATAATTTATTAATATGAATTTACTAATTTTTTATATTTTATTTTTTAATTATAATTAGGTAATCATTATGTATAAAATTATAGTCAAATCATTATAATCATCATTTGTGTTGGGTCAAAGACCATTATGTGAACATCACCTTTTAACTTACTGCATTGAAATCTTAACACTTGTATTGTCATTGCAACCTTCGTAAATAGATATTGTAACTCCTCCAACTTTTCAATTCCAAAAATACCCTCATAACCAATTTAAATGGAGAATTCAGATTTAATTTGCCAGAATCCCAAATTAAATTACCATACCTTTATTTCCCTGCCTTCTCTACTCCCCATGATTACCTTAGCCAGCCTTAATTGCCCTAATTTTATCCCATCCAAAGGAGGACACCTTTTCTTTCATTGCAATTGGTTCTTTTCTCTAACGAAGCCAAGGAGAAAGGGAATCAAGGACTGGAGAGTGACGCCAGAGAAATGATCGTCATAGATGAACAAGAACGAATTGAGAACGAACGGGACAACAAGCTTATGAGCTAACATGTATGTAAATAGGCGGATCCCTCTAGATAGACTTTTCTTAATAGATTAATTGCATGTTAGGATTTTTATTCTATGAAAGATGATATCATGATGGTTTTGAATCTCTGATACCATCTAGTTGATTTGGTCTCATGAGACAAGAATTGAAGTGTTGATTTATAGCATGATGTATGTGCACAGGAGGATCCCTTTGGATCGGGCTTTTCTTGATAGATGATTGCATTCTAGGTTTTATTGATAATATGAATGATTTTATGAATGAATTAGCAGAATGTTGGCTAGGCCCTAGAACCATTGTTTAGATCGAAGTTGATAAAGATGTTATGCCCTAGCATTGCTTATTTATCATGTATGATTAGATTTAAAAGAAGTTTTAATGATTTATATGATGATATTTTCATTAGTATGATATATGCATGTGTAGCCCTTGAAGTCTAGTTTCACTAAGAATTGATTTCATCTCAATCCGAGGTTTGTAGAGAAAGTTATGATCAAAATACTAAACTCCCATCATGTTGTTCCACAGTTTTGGTCGACCGAAAGTTAGTTTAGGTCGGCCGAAAATCCTGGCATAAGCTCCCAAGATATTGTCTCAGAGTTCCTGTTGACCGAAAGTGAGTTTAGGTCAACCGAAAATCCTCCTGTAACCTTTCAAAATACTGTCCAGAGTTTAGGTTAATCGAAGATCCTGCCGTAAGCTTTCAAGATGCTCTTCAGAGTTTAAGTCGATCCAAATTCAGAAATGGTCGACCGAATCCACTATTTGCATATTTTTATTAAGTGAATCCCTTTTAATTTTAATGATAGATGATGTCTAGCATTTTTTTAAATCCTAAGGACTAATATTGGGACAAGATTGGTTACATCATTATCACTAAAATAATGATGAGGCCGCCATGCATTGTATGATTGAGAGCGACAATGTTAATGATGATGGGGGACTGGTAGAACAACTGCTATCCAGTTCCTGTTGTTTGACCTTCTCCTCGCCTTGTAATAAATGAATTTCTCGAGCATCCTTTCAAGTCGTGGCTTGTGCGCCCCATTGACCTATTGGAGAAACCTCTAGGCCCTGTTTGGCTGCAAGAGTAGTGTAGGTGGATTAGAGTTTTTAATCCATGACTTACTCTCATTGTCCTAATCCAATGGGAATAGGCTTAATCGACATGAGAGCGAGAGAACATGTTACTCTCTACTTTTGGTTCTTTGCTCATTTATTGTTGTGGGGTCCACTAGATGAAAAAAATTGTGTTTGGTTAAAAAGTGGGGAATAAGACCTTAATCTAGCTCTTATTCCCCAACAAAACGGGGCCCTAAAGACTCATGAGTCATTCAAAGTCACAACAAAGCAACCGTCGAATTCACCTCAAAGTCACTAATGGGACAAGAAGAACTTAATAAGATAACCACTTGGTTTAATGATTGCATTGATCATGTTGCATTAGATTTTAAGGATGGATGGAAACTCAATGATGATGTATTTTATGTATATTAAGTATTGGAAATATGAATGATGAATGAAATGAAATGAATTACACATGATGAATCATGACCGATGGGTAATTGATGTTTAACCCCTGGTCTTAGCTTATTCATTATGTAAAGAAAGTATGTACGGAGTGATTGATGTTTGAATGATGTCATAGCTCACTCCATGTGCAAAGAAACTAAAATAAGATGAAATGATGAATGATGGTTGATGAGTAATTTATGTTTGACCAATGACATAGCTTACTCCTCATGCAAAGAATGTAAAGAAAGATGAATGTACGCAATAAAAGTGAAGAACGATGAAAGATGATGTTCGTAAGAAAGTAAATGAAAGATATTTATAATGCTTTATGATGACCCTCATGTTATGATTATCAATGATTAATTATGTTGACATGCGTTAAGTTTCATGCATTTATTCTATTATGAAAAGTACCTTTCTATTGTGCCTTACATATATGACCTTCATAGCTCATGATGGATTTGTTTTTCCCCCTGCTTTGGATCATGCAGGTCAATGATCTAAGGTGCAATAATGATTGGTGGTCCATGTGGCGACAAATTTTTGTGATGATGTTGTTTGTACATGAGTAGTGATTCCATAGTATGATGACTCACAGTCTAGTTTCTTTTTATCAAGTTGTAATAAGATGAGAGTTTATTATGTTTATGTGAGACTATGCAGATTTATGTTATGTAGACTTCCACATTTATTTTTATGGAAAGAGTTGTGAAGACTTAAAGTTTTATTTCTTATATCTATTCCTTATCTTTGTTAACTAGTCATAGTGTCAACCTTTAAGTCAAGTTTAAGTATGACGTGTAGCGTTCTCGGGAGGACATTCTACCGTGTGGCGGGGTGTGCTTGTGGGGGCATTATAGTTGAGGTATCATAGCCTAAAGTCGGGACTCTTTTGATGTTATTGTAGTTATAATCTCATGTGCAAAGCATCACGGACAATCACAACACCAACTAGAAGTAAATTTCTATTGTAAGGCATTGACGTTGTGACGATTGACATGATTGTTTTATAATAATATGTAAGTAGATGGCTCCCAGATGTGTAGTAACCATCGAGAAAACTACCCAAAATCAGGAAGAAAAACTTTAATATCCTATATAATGTTTAGGAGGAATATTAGAACTTCTAGAACTAAATGTCTCTAATTTAAAAAATGGACCTTAAGGGAGTAGGTGATGGATTTAATGCCTAAAAGGTGATGATGTTTAACTTGAGATCTTGGAGAGGTCATATGAAGAAAGGATTTTATTGTCCCACATTAAGAATTTTTCTGTGGTGAAGTTGAAATGACTTAATGAAATTTTGATTAAGAAAAATGATATCACACAACAAGCAACAACAATCAAAGGCCCAAGATAATGGGACCAATGTGGTTCAGGGATTGAAATAGAGATTCATTATTCTCTCGATGATGAAATAGATATGAAAGATGACCCATAAGGAGTTCTGATAGAAACTAGTGTTACCTTGGTAAAAGACATACTATTGAAATATTGATATGATGTCACATCATGCTAATTAATGGTATAACCCGATTCCTAAGGAGGTTATTCGGGGACATGATGAGTCAAGAAAGATTTTTGGAGGAGCAGAAGATTATTAATGTGATCCTTGTGGAAAAAAAAATATATTGATATTGTAGCTTTGAATGATCAAAATATTGATTGAGAGTTAAGTTGTGATTATAAAATTTTACAATGATTAGATAATTATAAATTTTGAGGATTCCATATGACAGGTTAGAATAATAGATCTCTAAGGAGTACTAGAATAACTTAATGAATGCTTATATAGATGAAATTATGAACAACAAAGTAAGAATGATATTTTAAGGAGATGTTAGGTACAAAACAAACTGATTGAATATCAAATTAAATTTTGAAATATATATATATATATATATATATATATATATATATGTAAATTTGAAAGAAGTATAATATTGAGAGAGTTAGAATTTTTTAAAATTTAATACATTTGGAAGCAATAAGAAATTCTAAATATACGATGAACGAAATTGATAGGAGATAGAAATAAAAAATTTTGAATAGACTCCATGGACTTAATATTTGATTTTATCAAGAGAGATTCTAGAAACTAATAGCGATCAGGTAAGTAATGAATTTTTCATAAGCGATGTATCAATTGAGATTTCAATGGTGTACTCAAGTGACTTAATATGTGATGAGATTAAGGAAGAAATTAATTGTTTGAGTCACTACTACATATTCCTCAATAGTGAAGGAAAGGACAATAATCACACCTCATAATGTATTTATTATAGTTATGTTAATATTTTTACACTTGACGATGTTAAGATGCTACCACTAATAGTTAATGTGGTTCAAAGATGAATGCAAAAGAATAAAGAGATGAAAAGAACATGATTGGACATGATTTGATTAATCGTATTGATGAAATCTAGGTCATATTGAAATCTTTTCTTGCATAGTAATAATCGACCATTGTATAGATGAACCAAGACAATATTGTCTAAGGTAAAGGATAGTAAAAGGCACACATGTACAAATGAGAGTGTGCATGTCCTTTGATTAAAGCGACTACCAAATAGTCCATGACCAAAGTCATATGTAGAAACATGAATAGAATACATTTTTTCTTATCCAAACATGATTTATGATGAACAACTAGATCAAGAAGTCTAACTTTTACAAGATCGAAAAAAAATCACCCAAGTTTATAGTGTAAAGTAAGCTATTATTAAATAAGTAAATAAGTATCATGTCAAGCTAAGATATGGATCCTGTGCATTTACTCTAAAGAGATACAGTGGAAGCAAACTTCTTACCCATATATGAAGAATTCTTGATCCTTAATACCAACTTTCACAACGAGTGTAATGCACATGACTAGTCAGGAGTGGACTGCTGCTACCACGTTGTTCCCCAAGTGCATCAGCTAGTTAATAGAGGACCTATGAGATTTTGATAAATAACTTATAGTTTATATTAAAGTTGGTCCTAAGATCTTGTGTGAGGTAATACCTCAAATGTGGTGTGGAGTCTAATTGATCATGAAGTTTTGTCGAGGACATAATAATTCTAATAGTTAATTGGATCATGAAGTAGGTCGTAATGATTATTAAGATGTTTGACATTATGCTAAATGTTATGATTG
Source organism: Pontederia paniculata (assembly GCA_001647135.1). NCBI lineage: Eukaryota > Viridiplantae > Streptophyta > Magnoliopsida > Commelinales > Pontederiaceae > Pontederia > Pontederia paniculata. The sequence goes on along the minus strand of LTAE01007835.1, from coordinate 10,021 downwards.
ATTTATACATTTTTCAAATTGCCCTAGCTAGATTATGATTAAGTTGAATCTATGTCTTATTCCTTATACTTAGATGAATTGGAAGGTGCCTCATGTTACTTGAGAATCTATCCTATTAAGGATGTACAAAGATTATTGGGAAATGATTAAGGAAATATATATATCTCTAAATGATGATAAAAATAAGTTTAAGTTAATTATAATATGATGAATATGGACAAAGAATGAATTATAGTGACTGATGATAGACACAAGTTCATTATATCAAGAGAAGTGTTGATGGATGCTCTGACAAAAAAAATTGTTTAGCAATATTTTTATGGAGGTTTATCTACTACCTGATAACTAGGAGGTGGTACATTCATTGAGTATAAGAATTCGATGAATAGAACAAAGGAAAACTGCAACCATGACCTTTTAGGAGCTTAACCTCATTAATGTTTTCGAAGAACAAAAGAGCTGATTAAATGTTATTGTCATGATTATCAAGAGATCATAAGAAAATGAGAATGCATAGGTGACCATAAGAGAAACTATGATACCCTAGATTATTTGAATTATTTATATTTTCATAAATGATTAAGAGTTAAACTTGGAAAAATAAACAAGCAAAATACTTTATTTAGTGCCCTATACAAGCTTAAGGAGAGGTTGAAATATCAACTTAAATATTGAGAATTTCATGGAACAATCACTATGGCCTAGGAATATGACTATCAACTGAAATTTATAGCGACCAATAAGGAGTTATGAGTGGGATACATAATTTAAATGAATTTAGTGATGAATCGTTGGAGGCAAAGAAGATGTATATAAATTGAATACTTCAAACACAAGGAATATAAAGAGAATTATTCAATAAGTAGAAGTTATTAGAACGATCAAGTAGCGATGGATGATATTACGAGATAAAAGATAAGATGTGAACCTTTTGTTCGATCTCCATCTTATACATCCAAATTCGAGGATGAATTTAATTTTAAGGAGGTTATTATGTAATTCTTCCAACTTTCCAATTCCTAAAATGCCCTCATAACCATTTTAAATCGAGAATTCAGATTTAATTTGCCAGAATCCCAAATTAAGCCACTATATATTTATTTCCTTCTTTTCTCTCCTCCCCATGACAACCCTAGCCAGCCCTAATTTTCTCCCATCCAAAGATGACCCCTTTTCCTTCGTGGGAACTGGTTCTTTTCTCTACCAAAACCAAAGAGAAAGGGAATCAAGGATTGGAGAGCGACGCCAGAGGAATGATCGTCATAGATGAAAAGGAACATATTGAGAACGAACGAGAGAACAAGTCTATGAGCTAACAGGTATGTAAATAGGAAGATCCTTTTAGATAGACTTTTCGTAATAGATTAACTACATGTTAGGATTTTTATTCCATGAAAGATGATTGAATGATGGTTTTGAATCTCTGATACCATCTAATTGATTTGGTCTCATGAGACAAGAATTGATTGCATGCTAAGTTTTATTGATGGCTTTTCTTAATAAGTGATTGCATGCTAAGTTTTATTGATGATATGAATGATTTTATGAATGAATTAGAAGGATGCTGGCTAGGCCCTAGAAACATTGTTTAGACCCAAGTGGATAAAGATGTAATACCCTAGCATTATTTATTTATCCTGTATGATTAGATTTATGAGAAGTTTTCATGATTCATATGATGATATTTTCATTAGTATGATATATGCGTGTGTAGACGTTGAAGTCTAGTTGCACTAGAAATTGATTTCATCTCAATCCAAGGTCTGTAGAGAGCGAAATACTAAACCTTTATTGTTTCAGAGTTTTGGTTGACCGAAAGTTAGTTTAGGTCGACTGAAAATCTTGACGTAAGCTCCCAAGATATTGTTTCAGAGTTTCGGTTGACCAAAAGTTAGTTTAGATCGACCGAAAATCCTGCCACCTGAAAGGAAGAACGTGAAATTCTTTTTCTAGAAATACATCGATCCTCCATAAAGGAGCCGAATGAAATCAAAATTTCATGACCAAACACGACGAAAGGGGTTGGCGCGAACAAAGGAGTGACCCAAAAGAAAAACCGCCTGGAAGTCCGATTTCAAGATGTTGTCCAGAGAAACGGTCGACCAAAAGTCAGAAACGGTCGACCGAATCCTTTGTTTGAAGTTTTTTATTAAGTGAATCCCTTTTAATTTTAAAGTTAGATGATGTGTAGCCTTTTTTTAAATCCTAAGGACTAATATTGGGACAACATAATGGTAAAATCATTCTCACTAAAATAATGATGAGACCGTCATGCATTGTATGATTGGGAGCGACAATGTTAATGATAATGTTCTTGTTGCTTCCGCCTTGCAACAAATGGATTTCTCGAGCATCCTTTGCAATCATGGCTTGTGCACCTCCACTGCCTTATTGGAGAGACCTCTAAAGACTCATGAGTCATTCAAAGTCACAACAAACAACCATTGAATTCACCTCAAAGTCATTAATGAGACAAGAAGAACTTAATAAGATAACCACTTTAATTAATGATACCATTGATCATCTTGCATTATATGTTAAGGACGGATGAACAATGAATGATGATGTGTTGTATGTATATTAAGTATTAGAAAGATGAATGATGAATGAAATGAAATTTATCACACATGATGAATCATGACCGAGGAGCAATTGACGTTTGACCCCTGGTTTTAGCTTACTCAATATGTAAAGAAAGTATGTACGGAGTGATTGATGTTTGACTGATCACTTCCTATGCAAAGAAAGTATTAAGATGAAATGATGAATGATGACTGATGAGAAATTGATGTTTGACCACTGTTACTCCTCATGCAAAGAATGTAAAGAAAGATGAATGTGTGCAATGAACATGAAGAATGATGAAAGATGATGTATGTAAAAAAGTAAATGAAAGATATTTATAATATTTTATGATGACCCTCATGTTATGATTATCAATGATTAATTTCTGATGATATGCGTTAAGTTTCATGCTTTTATTCTATTATGAAAAGTGTCTTTCTATTGTGCCTTACATATATGACCTTCATAGCTCATGGTGGATTTATTTTCCCCCTGTTTTGGATCCTGTAGGAGTGATCTAAGGTGCCATAATGACTGGTGGTGTATGCAACGATAAATTTTCGTGATGATATTGTTTGCACATGAGTAGTGATTCCATAGTATGATGTCTCATAGTCAAGTTTCCTTTTATCAAGTTGTAATAAGATGAGAGTATATTATATTTATGTTATACTTATGTTATGTAAGAATTCCACATTTATTTTTATCGAAAGAGTTGTGAAGACTAGTCATAGTGTCAACCTTTAAGTCAAGTTTAAGTATGACGTGTCGCGTCCCCGGGAGGACATTATGCCGTGTGGCGGGTTATGCTTCGAGGGGTGTTATAGATACATTAAATAAGTTTGATACATAACCCATCATGACAACATCATGCATTAATAACATCTTTTATTTGCTTGACACCTAATGCTACAGGTTCCTTTGTCCATAATCTATGCAATAACATTTTAATGAATGTATTGTCATACTAAATTACTATCTACAACTAACTCATAATTATCATAGCATCTAACCATAAAGTAACTAAATAAACATAATCTCAGCTAGCCTTTACCATTAAGTATGTTAACGTATACCTAAAACAACTGGTTGTCAACATTGCGCTATCCAGAATTATGGGCATTTGCTTATTAAAAATTAGTCTACGAGCATTACTATATAAGAACGCTACTAGTCAGCTTGTTTGTTCACTCAAGTGAAGTGTCTTGGTTTGACGTTATGTGGCCCAAAGAAATAGAAAACAATGTAAGAGGTGATCCGGACTGAAATTTCAAGGAAATCCAAATGATATCCTGGTGCAAATTCTTTAATTTAGAGAGCTGAAAACCTACAAAAGATTTCGTATCTTGGTTCCTTTCCGAAGTTGTTCGATGAGCTCAAAAATGGCAAAAATGGTTGTCCATATGAATCGAATGGAACTCAAACTTGACAGTACTCTCATGGAGGTTAACTGTAGGATCATCGAGCACTTCCTCATACTATATAGGTGAGTTCGCCTAGTCATCTTCATTGCTACAACATGCCTAGGTGATCACGACGACCTTAGGTGTCAAGAAACACAGTGACAAAAGAAAATGTGCGCAAGGAGAAGGAGGAGAGAGAGAGAGGGTGGGAGGTCACGTTGATGGGGGAGGAGGGATTACGATACAACCACCCCATTTTTTCTCTCTCAATATATATATATATTTTAAAAAAAAAAGAGATCATTATATTATAACCTTTTTAAAAAATAAATTCGTCTTGAAATTTCAACTAAGTCTCATACTCATCAAAGGTTCAAATCCAACATCTATATCTTTCTTATAACTCATTGAAACTCAAGCATAGAGATTAATCCTTATAATTTTAAAATAATTACACTTATCTTGAAGTATAAATCTTTCCTAAACCTATAAGTTAAGTATGCAAAAATATTTGTTATGCGCCTCTTCACTTATTAAACTCTTTGGGTTCATTCTATAAGATCATAAAATCAAATCCTCAATCAAATATTATGATCCGTTAAACTTTATGCACAAATTGAAATCTTAATAATAATGGTGACATGAATTTAATCTCACTTAAATAAAATCTTTTGAAGGGTAAATCTTCAATATCATTTTTCTATTCTTCATCTTTCTTATTTGTTTTAGTTTTCTTGAGAAGATCACAACTATAATCAATATTTTCTTATTCATGGTAATTTGGGTAACCTCCTTAAGAATTAAGTTATATTTTTTGCAGACAATAAGGAGACATATTGATATTTCAATCATATCTTCACTCATATATATTCATTTAAGGTAATTTAAATTAATGGAAACTAAACCTCAATACTTATCCTCCACAACTATTTCATTATTTCTTTGGACAATAACTACTAGTTCAAATTGTTGATAAAGACGTAAAATTCTCATAATTCTTTTATAACTTAACATAATCAATGTCATATCAAAACTTGAAAATCTTATACACTATTCAATTGAATCAGCCAATCACAAAAATCAAATTAATTTTTACTACTGATATAAACTTCTTAGAAATCAATCAATTTATTATCTTGGATAGAACTTAAGAATAATCAATGTTATACAAAAAGATTAGGATCTTCCTCTTAGCTTCCAAAACAATCATCATTGATATTCAAATAAATCATTTTCAACATCTCTACATCAAGACTTAAGAGATAAACACTTACTAAGGGATTTTAAAATCTACTGATATATACAATTATATGTGACTTAATTTCATTTGAGATATAAGAGAATCTTACTTGACTTTACACTTGATGGCGTGGCGACTACTCGTGATGCGTTTCACATGGACATTTATACCTTTTAGGATGTCAAGAGAGTCCTAATTTTAGAATTTGATACCTTTTGTAATACCTCCCAAAAGCACATCCCGTCATGTGGCGGAATGCACCCTCATAGATGTTGGGACATATCTATATGCATAAACTTTAACTTAAGCATAGACTTTGACTGGTAAAAGAAGGAATACATTTATGAGGAAGATAAAATACAAAATGGAGTAGAATTAAACATACAAGAACACAAGTGGAAGTCTTAAATAAGTGACATGTGAGTGTCACCTCTCACTAATTATTACATAAGTCCAACTAAATTCTGATAGAAAAGTACAACTTAGTGACATAAGAAGACAAATAAAGGAAAGATACTCTAGTATCCATGTGATTCAACATCACCACGAGCATCATGTTTGGCACATGTCTCCATCATCAATTGCTTGTAGAATTGAATTGCAAGGGAGATGTACTCCCATGAGCTATGAAGGTCAATAGATAAAAATAAATCAAAATTCAAATAAGGATCATAATAACGTTTTGATATAAGACAAGATAAAAGATTGTGCTCAATGATCAGATTACAGATTAAACACAATGATCCTTCTAATATCAGATGAGTAGTGGCCATTGCCAATCATCATTAGAGAATATCATCTTGCGATAATAATAATAATAATAATAATAATAATAATAATAATAATAATAATAATAATAATAATAATAATGTCATATTAGGATAAAGTAGATACATAATCATTTCATCACTTTAATTTTCATGTCTCACTTATATGGAGTATCTTTCAACCTTAAGTTGATCAACTCCATAAACAGTATAACCCAACTTTTAAGGGGAAGGGTCCTTCAAATTTTATGTTGATTACCTCCATACGGAGTATATGCAAACCCTTAAGTGGAGTGTCTTCCAATATAAAGTTGATCAACTGTGTACCGGGTATAACCCTACTCATGAAGGGCGGACTATCTTTAAACATTAAGTTGATCGACCCCGTATAGTGTGAATTTCACTCTTAATCATCATGATCATAAACATCATCATCGAAGAGTTATTCATTTAGCATTTTTTAGCTTTTCTTTGATTAACCTATGAGTCTATCTTTGAGGTGCATTGAGAGTCATAAAGGAATGATTTCTTTGAAGTATTTAGTATGGCAATGTGCTTAAATCAGAGATAGGGTCATCCATATGTACAATCAAAATCATATACATAATCAGATGAGACCATAACAATTGAAAATCAAATCCATCATATAGATCATAATATTATATGGATTAATCAGATGGGAGTAATTGATGACTCCAAATCGTATGGACTCATTGTGCAATCAAATTAAAAATAAAATCATATAGAAAAACTTGAACATTTAAATTGTATATGAATCAAATTGAAATAATTCTATGTTAAGAGTTCAAAAGTAGCATTGAGTAATTCTAAATCTAATATAAAATTATATGTGAGATACGAGGGATCAAATTTGAGTATGGACTTATAATGATCAAAGAAGAAATTTCATTAATTCACAAAAATACTCGTAAGAGATAAGGAATAAACAAAGCCCACATCTTGGACATGTAATGTCATGAATACATTAGATACACTAGACTTCACCCGATCGTCTACATTTGAATTCAATCAACAATCTGGACAACCTAAACATATTCATTTAATTAATAATCCAATTTAACCCATAGCTAGTATAATCATATGATTACATAAATATTAAATATGATGTTCATTTAATTAATAATCCAATTTTACCCCACATCTAGTATAATCATATGATTACATAAATATTAAATATGATTTTTGGATTAATAACTAATAATAATTTATTAATCCAAATTTATGTTGGGTCGAAGACCATGATGTGAACATCACCTTGTAACTTACTGTTGTAATGTCATTGCAACCGTAGTAAACAGATACAATATATTAGTCTGACACATAACCCATTATGACAACATCATGAATTTATTACATCTTTTATTTTCTTCGCACCTAATCCTATAGGTTCCTTTGTCCATAATATATGTAATAACATTTTAATGAATGAACTACTATAATATTAAAATACCATCTGAAGTTAAATCATCATTATAATAGCATATAACCACAAGTTAACTAAATAACCATAATCTCAATTAACCTTTACCATTAAGTATGTTAACAATACCAAATGCAACTGTTGTCAACATTTCACAATCCATAATTATGCTTATTGCCTTTTAAGAATTGGTCTAGGAGCATTACCGTAGAAGAACACTACTAATCAACTTGTTTATTCACTCAAGTGACATGTCTTGGTTTGACGTTCGTCAGCCCAAAGCAACAAAAAACAATGTAAGTGGTGATCTAGACTGAAATTTCAAGATAATCAAAATCATATCATGGTGTAGATCCTAAATCGTTGATACAAAGAACTGAAAACATACAAATGATTTCATATCTTGGTTCCTCACCGAAGTTTTTTTATAAGCTAAAAAATGGTGGGGGATATGAATCAAATTGGATGGAACTCCAACTTGTCATTGTTAGGTACTCTCATGGAGGTTAATTGTAGGATCATTGAGCACTTCCTCAAGCTATATAGTGAGCTTTCCTTGTCGTCGTCATTGCTACAATATGCCTAGATGATCTTGATGACCATAGGTAGCAACGAATCATAGTGAGAAAATAAATGACCATGAAACCCCTCCCCCCCTCCTCTATGTGCGCAAAGAGGAAGAGAGGAATGTGGTGAGGTCATGTAGATGTAGGAGGTGGGGACTATGATACTTTTGTTGCAACCATCTCCTTTTTTTCTCTCTTGATATATATTCTTTTGTAAAAAAAGAGTTCGTTACAAATGTGAACATAGCGAATCACACACAAATGAGTACATTATGAAAGTCCGAGTAGAATAAATATGCTGACATGTATTTTACTAAGATATCAAGCATCAAATATTGAGAGAGTGATTGGAACGAATCAACAAAGAGTAATGACTTTGAGTCATGGTTGTTATGCAATATAAGTCCAAACCAAACCAATTTGAACCAGTCAATATATACAAAAATGAATTGTATTGGATCGAATCAATCCGACCTAATGTACTAGGTGTCCATAAGGTAATATTTATTTTATTTCCTAATTTTAATTGATTTATTATCGATTATATGATGAATTATCTAATTAAAAGTGTTGTTTATGATTCCAAGAGGTTTACAAATAAAACAAGATAGGTTTTAAGTTGTTATCTTACCAATTTATAGGGATCTTTTAGTTTCTTTTTCATACATTTGTGTTCCTCCCTTCTCTCTCTTTCTATCTCCTTTTGTTCCTGATGTTCAAGAGATGTAGAATGTGCTTAGTGTTATTCATAGTAATGTGAATTAACGTTGGAGGAGGGCTACCCTTAGACTTTTATTGGGTGGGACAACAAAAGGGGATGGTGTTTTTATCTAATATCAAACCTCAAAATTTTTCATCTAAATCATTGCACTATTTTGATGATCTTGCTAGAACAATATTCTAGACATATTAGATTAACATGATTTTTTCCTAGATATTATGCATGATATTAACAATCACTAATCCTAACATCAAAGAAAATAATTTTGATCAAAAGTCCTACTTTAGTCTTGATAATCCAAAGAGACCAATTTAGAAGATTAATGAATGAAGACCCTATTTCTCATTTCCAAAACATTTATTGAAATTCGTAAAACTTTTAAAATCATAGGAGATCAAATGATGTTGTTAAATTTCATTTGTCTCATTTTTCATTAGAATATGTGCAAAGGCATAACTACAACATAGGATCAACTCATCACTGCATTCCTTACAAAGTATCTCCCATTGAGCAAGACATACTTAAGATTGAGCTAGTGACAAGTTTATCCATGGCATCTCAAGCTCAAGAAATTGAGATAAGATTGAATCTAAAGTTGAGGATATTCTCAACCAATCCCTCAACAAACTCAACATCAGAGGTGTTTTCAATCAAAACAACGCCATTAATGTCATGTCAGCTTATGACATGAGGTGAGTGATAAGTGCGTGATAAAGAAATTTTATATATCATTCGAAACTCAATTTCATAGAATTTATAAGTTTATCTTAATTATTCATCAGAGATCTATACACATTTTGATGCATGCATTTCACAACATATTTTAGGGCTTGCATTAGGCAAGATTATGAGTCATCTTGACATGATATGCATCCATTTTAATATTTATTTGTTCATATTGTTCAATTTTGAAATCTACTCTGGTTTGTGTCGTTGGACTCAAATGATAAACCCTTAATTTTGATGATAACAAACTAATGAAAATTACTAATATATTGTTTGAGCCATGAGAAAGACAGGTGATATGTTCAACAAAATGAAAAGGATCTTTCGGATGAGTCTTCTAACTAAATATCACAAGTCGGATGGAGTTCTTCATCAAGTCGGTTGAACCTGAAATAAGTTGGTTGAAGTCAAATGGGAAGTCGATCGAACCCATGGGAAGTCGGTTGAACCAAACACACTCCATAATCGAAGGTCGGTCGAACCCAAGAAGGTCGGTTGAAGAATGACTCAACCAAACACACTCCAGAATCGAAGGTCGGTTGATGCATCAACGAAGTAGGTCGAACCAAGTGCACTCCAGAATTGAAAGTCG